>VYZS01070837.1:7982-34056 GCA_013400695.1 Neodrepanis coruscans | reverse complement strand
GGTAAAACCACCACACTAAAAAAAAACCTTTATACAATGGATCCATTTGCAGACAAAAGTTACACTCCATAAAGATATTCCAAAATAAATACATTTAGATTTTTTTTTCATTTTTATTTTAGGTTATTTAATCATCAAGGTTGTTGGATGAACATAGAAAGAGTATTTTAAATACAGACAATAGCCCACAAAATTACCCACAATTAAGGGATGACTGCATATCAATCAAGAGATCAAAAAGATATGAGGACAAAGATTTCTTTAAAACAAACATTAATTTTAACAGCAATTCCCCACAGAACATTAAATCATAATATTTTAAAGTAATTAGTGTTTTGTTATAGTATTGTTAGGTCACCACAAATAAAATTATGTGAATTCACTGTGATATGAGAGTAATGAGAGCAGCCAGGAAATGGAACAATCCATTGATTTAGATCTCATTATGCTCTAATGTGGTTTTTATGTCAAAAAGCCCAGGCCTTGATGCACAGTCATTAATATACATTTCTGAGCTTTTTAGCACTTTATTTGTGTCTCTATTGTAAGGCATGGGGAGGGAAAAGAGAGTCTTTTTAACAGATAGTACCTGATATATATGTTAAATGGAAGAGTTGTAGAAAGCCCTGCTCATTGGGACAAGTTTTTCTGTCCATTTAAGCATGGGTTGCATACGCATGTGTTTGTTTACAGAGGACAAGAAAGCCATTAAGATGTCAGTTGCATGTTGTTAGATTCATACAGGGACGTGTATGTTCTGAACACTGGACATTATCACAGTCGGACACAAAAGTCTGTTGTCAGTGATGCAAGAAATGGAAACAAAAAAAATACGTTTATATCATTAAAAAGATGAAAGTTTCCTTGTGGTTAATGTGTGTTCTGTGTATTGCCAAACAAACTCAGAGAGCTTAAAGCCGTAATAAAAATGAAATATTTGGTGAAACCAGGTCAAAGATTATGATCTTTATTGAATTTTCTTTTTCATTTAGACTCTGTATCAAGAGATCTCTGAAGTAGAGTTATATGAATGCCTTTCCATTAGCAATTTTTTTTTAAATTAAACACTGTGGTTGTAATTTATATTACAGAAGACGACTAATTCCTCTGCTATATAAGAAAACTGAACTGAGTATATCTTTATTTTCCATAAATTTTCTTCTGCCCTTTTCTAAAGGAAGAACTTTGAAGATAGACTGCTATAAACATTATTAAATTAATCTAAAAGTAAGATTTAATATAAGCAGTTGGAAAAATAAGAAGTTTGCATAATGGATCACCTCATTTTTTTTTTGCTGGGCTTCTAATGGACATAAAACTTTCTAAGTGTGCAATATAGCTTAATGGCCACCTTCCTGCCCAATTTTTTTAGCAAGTAAATTGCACTGATTCCAAATAAACAGCACTGATTACAAATACATTTGATAATGAAATGCAGGGTAGTTTCTAAAATGCAGTATGTTTCTGAAAATAAGTATTTGAAGAGGGAGGAGTGAGGCTCATACTAGTGACTTTCCTGAATGAAAGTCTTTGGTGTGAGCTAGCTGAATTAGTATATACCAGCAAAAGCCCTGGGCAAAAATAACGGTTATGGTACTAGTTATTTTTAACAAGTGCTTTTTGCTTTTTTCACTCATTGGGTGATGGTTTGTTTGGGGTTTTTTTTTGTTTTATGGGTTGTTTTGTTTTTTTTCTTGCACAATCTATTAAAGGTGAAAAAAAATCCACAAAACATGGCAAATTCTACACAACTGTATCATATGGAAGCAGTAAATTTAGTCTTTCCCTGAATATGAAAATATACATTATGGATACATGATATTTGTTAGTATATCAAATACTTTTTGCAATGTTGTTATTTCAAAGTGAAAGTTGAGAAGTATGGGGAATCTGTCCATTTAAAAACTTCTCATTTCTCAGAGAGATAATGTATTAAAAAATGCTGAGCCCTGTAATGCCTATATTCAAGTGATGCTTCACCTCTTCCTCTGAAAATTTCCTTGTAGCTGATATTAGACAATGATTTCTGAAGTGTCTCTTCAGAAGAATGATCCTGCATCTCTCATTGAAACCCATCTCTGATGCAGGCTAAGTCAGGCTACTGTGGCCTCCCATAATCTATAAAGAACATGATTTTTTCTGGTGCTTCTTACCTTTACATAGTTATCAGTTAGGTGGGATAATCCTCTAAAAAGAAATGGACCTATAACTTGATTGCATGAAAAGCAGATAGGGCATGCAATTCTCATAACCCCAGAGTTTGCCAGTGAATGATAAGCTCTCGTTCTTGGAGCATCCTGGATGCAGTGAGGCACTTACAATTAAGGGAGGCAGTGAGAAAGCCTACCTCCTTGCCAGGTTAACTCTCACCTTATGGCTTTAGTACATACCTGGGAAGAAGAATCATTGAGCTTTCATATCCATCTTCCTTCAGTGATACACTTCTCATGTGAAATTTCTGTTGGACACAAAGTCCTGAAAACAAATTCCAGAACCTTGTTTCTGCCTCTCATGATTTCTTCCACAAGAAATACCTGTTTGAAATGCAAATGCAGCAGAAATGCTTAAAGCAACCCATTTTGTCCATTGTAAAGATCAGCAAGATGACCGTCGTGGTTTAAGTGCCCAGAAAATACCTGTAATATATAACTGTGTTGAATCCTTTTAATTTTCTTTTTTTTTTTTTTTTTCCCCAGAGTGAAAAATTCCAGAGATTCCAGTGACTGCGGCAACAGTGGAAAACCAGGATGGTGACAGCGAAACAGTGGCCCCTGGTGTGGGCAGAAACGGCAGTGGCTGATTCTTTGGTGCAGGCTGCTGGTGGGAGCGACCCGTGGTGCCATGGTGCAGGAGTGGCAGCAGCATCGTGTGAGTGGGCAGCCACTGCCAGCAGCAGGTCGGGACCACGGCACTGTTGCAGTGGAGGGATGCGGCCCTGTGCGTGTTTCTGCTCCTCAGTTGCCTGGACTGTGGAGCAGACGCATGCGTGGCTGTGCGTGTTTCTCCTGAAGTGGTGTAGCACTGTCCCAGGCACCATCCCTTCCACTGAGTGCAGACTGCATGGTTGACATGGAAGCCACCATTGCTCGTGTGGAAGGCAGGTGAGACAGATGGCTCAGAGCTGCGTTTCAACTGGGCAAAGTTGAGAGGAAGAAGGGAGAGTTGGTGAGGTTTTTTAAAAGGAGTGGCGGACTTGGGCTTGCTCTCTTCCATGGGCTGTGCTGAGAATGAAGGTGGCACATGCCAGGTTTCAGCTATCTCATTTGGGCTGCCCTTTTTCCTCGTCCCAGCCACAGTCTTCAGCCAGGTCCCTGGGGGTTTTGGACTTTTCCCTGCATCCTGGGCTGTTCCACACTTCCCACAGTGGAGGATTGCTGCAGATTCTTGACTCCAGCTACACAGCAGCGGCAGCAGACTTGGCACACTGCTTACTGCCCGAATCCTTTTGTTTACAATTTTCAACAATTCTTCTGTTTTAAGGTTTGGGGTGTTTTTGGGGGCTGGGTCCCAGGGTATTTGCGCTCTTGGGGTCGTGTGTTGGGGGCATGGTCTCAAGTGTGCAGGAGGTGCGGGGGAGGCATAGCTGGTACCATTTATATATATATATATATATGTGTATATATGTATATACCTTTTCATTCATATGTTTATTTTTTATTTTTATTTTTTTAATAAATCTTGTTGCATTTTCTCTAACGAGCTCTTGTCCAAGTGGCAGTTAGATAACTCTCTCACTGTCTCAAACTGAGACAATGACTCTGCCGAAGTACTTGGCATTACTTGCCTGGTTTCAACAGGATGACACATGATGGCAACAACAGCCAGAAAGATGCAGACAGCAATGTCTGCATACATGCAGTTATACTCACAAACACAGCTTTCAATATATACAGTTATGGAGTAACCCATTGTCATGCTTTTTCTGTCCTTATTCTCACATATTTTTTCTTTAACATGTACTCACAAGCNATTGTCATGCTTTTTCTGTCCTTATTCTCACATATTTTTTCTTTAACATGTACTCACAAGCCAGAAAAAACATATTTTGATTTAGAGTAAGTCTATAGTTCACTGAGTTTGTTTGTATGTGGGTTTGTTTTTTTGTTTGTTGTTGTTGGAGTTTTTGTTTGTTGGTTTGTTTTTTTGTGTGGGTTGTAGATGTGTGTGGAGTTTTTGTGTGTGTGTGTGTTTTATTGATCTCAGCACTTTACTGTGTGTCTATTACAGTTCTAGGCTGAATTTTAAACTTATGTCGTTATACTAATTGTTAGGTTACTTTGGATGCATGATCGAATTCTTTCGTAAAAGAATTAAAATATGACAAATACAGCAGAACCGTGTGTTATGAACATGTGCAGGCAATTTCCTTCATGCTGCATTTTCTCAAGTTTTAACTTTGTTATAGCCTTAAAAAATACAAGAGCTGCAATGCTTTCTATTATCACAGACAACAGAAGGGTACTGATACGACAACATCTTGTTACACAATGACATACTATACTACAGAGGTGTCATGTTTTGATATTCAGATTGAGTTACTATCTGACTTCACATTTCTTCCCTTTCTTCCCAACTTTTCTTCAAATTAGGTACTCTGAAATGCAAAATGTGCCTTTTATGTAAATTTCAGCATTTGTACAGTATCTTGCACCTGTACTTCACTGTCTGATAATTTCAAAGACAATTGTGGAATGAGGTGAGAAAATATTAACGTTTGTAAATTGTTTTGCAAGAACAGAGGTCCACAGTAGAGTATAGTATGCTGGAAATGCTTGACTTTGAAACAAGCAGTATTGCCCAGCTGATAAACAGAGCAATCACATAAGAAACTTTCTTAAAACTAATCATACCAGTGCTTTCATCTTCAAGCTAAAATTTTTATAACCTTCATTTACTTTTACTCGGAGATTCTAATCCTTCCCTGACCTCACTGAAATGCATGAAACAACCAAGGTTTCAATAGGTAAAAAGAAGAAATACCAGCTAGGGTGATCATTTCAAAAATATTTGCAAAGTAAGACAGTATTGTAATTCATTTCCCCATAGAACTTTGACAATATTCAATAAGGACATTTGACTTTAGTCATGTCATTCTTTAAATCTATTGTTCAGGGCATCCAAATGGAAGATGTGAATATTTGCTACAGAAATCTGTTCCTGCAACAAGCACTGGGAATCCTTTTATGCTTTGTTTTCTCTTCAACTCTAGGTGTATATGTAAATAATATTATTAGAGAAACTTGTAGCAAATGCCTAAAATTTGGATTTCTGTATGAATGGAAATTTATACAACTCCTGTTCTTTTGGGGGATGGCTAGATGGGAGAGAAAGTGATGTGGTAGGATTTGGGAATAAGTGATTAACTCTAGAGTGTCTTTATAGGAGTGGTCTGATGATGATCCTTCAGACCAGACTTTTGACCTTTCTGTTTTCCAGACTTCTGGATCTGGTGAGAGGAACTGAAGAGCAGGGTCATACAGGCCCAGGACGCTGTGCTCGATGTAGACATTCATGTCAGTGGTGTGCTTGAGGCTGTCCAAGAGGCAGTTATCATGACAGAGGGGGAATGAACCTGTAGCACATTTCCTGCTTGCAGCTGTTGAATGAACTGAGTGAGTTCAGCTCCAGAACGGAATCTTTAACCATGTGTTGTGTGAGAGAAAGTTTTCTTCCTCCTGCTTTGTGTTGTCTTCCTTATTCTCAGCCAGTGGGAGAGAATGACTCCCAAGGTCGTATTAGACTCTGGACTGGATGCCCCTTGAAGCTGCTGATCAACCCAAGGAGCTGTGCCCTCACCTTCATGGGTGGAGCATAAATGTGGTCTTTGCTGCTTCCACTCAAGCTGTAGGCTTCCCTGCCTCAACCTGGAATCCATAAGTAGGATTCATTCCTTTCTCTTGTTGTCTGTTACTCATTTCTGTCTTTTCTCAAGAGAATATGAAGACTTATATGATACTGTGTTTTATTTGTAAGCGTTGGGATGGGTTGTGCTGTGCCTTCTCTTTAAACCACTAATTTACTTCTTATACAAAGGGTAAAAAAGAGGTCAATAACTAGTAATCTCTTTTGTTACAATTTATAGCATTTATTGCTTTTAGTATTGCATAGAATATATTTTTAAAACCAAAATTCAGCTCATGCAATTAAGTGCGTTATATACTTATAAACTGCCTTAAATAATAAACTCTTTTCTTGCATATTTATCTATGAAAATTTGTCACACAAGTTTGCTTTGTGGTTCCATCTGGAAGTAATATTTATACTAATGTTAAAAGGGGCTTCCCCCCATACCCCTTTTCTTCAGTAGTACTAGAAGTAGGAAACTAAATATAAATGGTACTTATTTAGCTTTAATTTGTCTCAAGTAAACAAAGGAAACTTCAAATATATCAAGTACTTCAGCATGTGGGTGACTTCAGTTATGTCCTCATAAAACCGAAACAAAATATTTTTGGATTTTAGTAAATCAAAAATCATATTACAAGTCTGCTTCTGGATCTAATTCAATATATAATTTTATTTCTGTCAAAATTAGAAAGATCTTATCCAATCATCACAGGGTTTTATGTGTTGCTTTTTTTCCTTCATTTTAGCCCACTATTTCAATCAAAGCAATACTTATAAAAGATCCCCAAAATTTGTTAGGAAACAGCAAGAGCCACAAGAGAAACAAGCATGTAATCAAGGTCTATCTTATACACTTGATAATATCAACTATGTGAGACAATAGATAGAAATCTTTCCTTCAGTGTTATCACAGTCAGAGGAATGGCACTCATGGTATGGCCTTTCTGACTTTGCTGGTTGCATTCACAGAATCACAGAATCAGAAAATGGGCAAGGTCAGAAGGGATCTCTATGGGTCATCTGGTCTAACCTCCCTATTCCTGAACCACAAGCCAAGATAAACTGAGCCCTGGAGCTGCCCTGGTTAGGGAGGGCTGTTTGTTCAGGATTGATATAGTGAGGGTGGCTTTATGGAAGGATATGGCTTGCCTCGGTTTTTGCTATACAGACTCCGTTGGTTCTTCATCAGCTTCCAGACATGTTTTGACAAGTTTGACTTCTAAGTGTAGTTCCAATCTGGAAAAGTAGTTCTGTAGAAATAGCATCATAAAGTTCTGCATTTATGGTTTTGAATTGGTTCCAAATTGAAAGCGCTCATTTTAACTGTGAGAAAAACAAGATTTTTTTTTTTTTCAGCTTTTAATCCTTCAAACTCAATCTGTTGTCAAGGCGGATAGCATTACTTTTTTCCCATTAAAACACAAAAAAGGATTTATCTTTTGTTGCAACTATTCCTTCAACTTAATAAAATTGTATTCACATGTCCCCTTGATCTCTTAGTGAGACGTGGGCAAATAATTTGTGATTGCCTAGATAATAACAAGTCACATCAGCTGTTACAGAGGGGTTTGTTTTTTAGGGCCAGTAGGAATAAAAGATGTTAGACACTTATTTTCTTAACTGAAGGGAGCAGAAGTTACATTGTAGACACATGGGGAGAAGGCGTGTTGTTTTCTACTGTTCTGAATAGAACTGCTCTTTAAAATACACACTGGATAAAAACAGCTTTTGAGAAGTCCTGTGGTTATTTTGTACATGGAATAGGATTTTTTTAATAGGAGTTTTCAGTTCTGAGTGATTTGAATTAGAATTAGTCAGGGGTGATAATGCTCACAATTCGCTTTTGAGTTGAAGTTTCTTAGAGATATAAATAGTGAAAGAAAAAAGAAGCCAGATAGTTATGACCATTAAAAAAAAGTGTGGAACTCACCAACTGACACAGAAAAACCTGAAGATGTAGCCCAAGTACACCCCATAGGAGACAGAGAAGGAAATGAGTGTTTCCATTTAAACTGCATGATTTCCTGAAGTATTCTGCTAATTTGGGGACCTGCCTCATGACTTTTCATGGTTAGGTCTGACACTATTCCTCTTGAACACAGGAGAGTGGGACAGGTTTTGCTGAGGCAAGGAGGGTCCACAGGAAAGCCAAACTGTGACTGAAACAGCTGTTGGCACAGAGCCCTGGGCTGGAGCCATGACTAATTTATTGATGTAACTTGGCAAAAGCCACCAAAAAGGGTTCTAGCTCTCTATTTTGCTAATATACAATCAATAATGAAGAAAAATGATTCTATGAACAGAGAAAAATGGGATCTGTTAGGTGCGACAAAATAATTAAATACAATTAAATACATCTTCACTGACACTATTCTCCATCTGCTGGTACTTTTCTTATCCTTTTCTATCTGGAAACTATTGGTAGCTTTCTGGACTGAAGTAAATCTTCCCTGTTCTTTCCAGGTTCCAGAAAAGTCTCCTCCTCTCCTTTGCCTTCTTTGGTGTTATGTCCTGATTCCAGAAGGCTCCCCAAACATCTTCCACACTAGCTGGGGCAGCTTCTTTGCGCTCAAGTTCCCTGATTCTATCTAGAAGCTTTTGCAGTACCAGAAGAGGGTAAACAATTGTCCTGCTTCCCAGCTGCTGGCCATACTCTCTTCAATAGAATTTTTATTGCACTGCAGTCCATTAATAGCTTAAATATATCATACAATACATAGAAGCAATGGACACAGTTGAGACATTTTTTTCCCATTATAAAAAGTTAAAATACCTCTTGCAGGAATGTTCTCTTTCCAAGGTGAGTATTTTGAATACAAACATCATGAGCAGTCCCAAGTTAACACTGGCTATATTTGAACACTTTTACAACTGTCTTTTCCTGTTGAGACTTCTTACCTGAAAGTATCCAATCAAGTAGTAAGTAAAATGGGATATGTATCAATGCCTCATGCTTCAAGGTATTTATCATTACTAAAACAACAAAAAAAGTATTTATGCTTTTTGACATCAATTATTCTAATATGAATTATTATATAATAATTATGTAAATTATATACTGTTTACCATAATTGCTATTAAAATGAACGGTAAGAGCACATTATCAACCATTTATATATATATATATATTTAACTATATGTTTTATGCAGTGACTGTCAATATTTGACGAGATTCAACTGTGAAGTTCAAATCTTAAACTGCTTTCAAACTTTTTCAAACTTTAAATTCATGTTTTTGTTGAGGGAACTGACAATGATGTTTCAAGCTGAGAGACGGTTCTTTCCCTTAATGCTCAAAGACTTCAAATCTAATGTTTCAAACTTCACTTCGCAAGCTAAAATGAAATGCAGTAAGTGGCTTGTGACATGTTACATTTGTGACAGACATTTGCAAGAGCTATATAAAATGTCTGGCATTTTGTAATAAAGCATTTGTGCCACAACGAAGAATGCAAAATATCTGCCAACTTGTTAACCATCATATTCATTAGTCAGTATTTACCTTTATATACTTATCTTTGATATTATAGTTAGATAACTTTAGTTTGCATCCAAAAATAGGCTTTAAAAGTTCTGTTTAAAAAGCAGGTAGGCTTTAGAGATTTTTTTTTTTTTGGATGTGAATAAAGATGACATTATCTCCCCATTTCTAGTTTGAAGCAGTTTTGTTTGTGGGGACAATGGTTTCCTGTGGTTTAGAATGAAATACTTTCTAAGTAATTGCATTTTGGATATCTTACTGTAGACACAACACATCCTAATTACTACTGCTCTGCACCTTCCCATGCTAATCCCCATTATTGACTCTGGGTGGTTTTTTTCACTAATAATTTATTCAAGGATAGTAATAGGGACATAACTGAGTCAATACTCATCTGACATAAGCCGAATTGATACTCATCTTTGTTTTCCAATCCATCAGTTGTGCTATCATCACTACTTGATTTTGATTTTGCCCTACTTTTGTCAAACTTAGGTCTGGTTAGCATCTGAGCATTTTGCTTCATGAAGTACAAATAATAGAAATCTGTTTTGCTCGACTATGGCTTCAACCTGTGTCTTTCTCATTAACATTATGTATTCAAGGTTTACAGAATTGCAATTAAAAAAAAAGTTGAAACAAGTAATGCTTAGAATGGGACATGAGAGATTTTTCCAAGTTACCTGTACTTATTCTGTCACACTGGAGAGATGTCTGTCTAACATGAGCACCCAAAAACTGCCAGCAATGGGAAGTTCACAGAGCTGGCTCCTTGGTGAATCAGTCTTCTAAGTAGGAAATCTTTCTAGAAACTAATCTAGATCTCTCTTGTCACCAATTACTTCTTGTCCTCTCTCACCGATTTGGAGATCAGACTACTCCTTAGCGCCCAAAGATTCTCACAAATTTGTTGAATGTCATTTTACAGCCCCTCACTTTTCTCTTGAAGAATAAATGGAAAAATTTTCTTCAAAATTTCCTTAGAATCTGCGTTTTCAGGCTGCCACTCATTCTTCTTGATCTGCCCTGGACCTTCTCTCAAATTTATGCATGTCTATCCAGACTAGTGGTTCCCAAAATTGGACATGAGATTTTGGTGCACTCCTGCTAATGCTGAATGAAATAGAAGTCTATATTCTGCATCCTCTGTATAAAATATACTCTAGTTAGTATGCCTCAAATTGACACAGTGTTTCCAATACTCATTTTCATGGGGTAACCAGATACCTTTCTGCAGGAGGGAGGCTTCATTTATTTCACAAAGTCTTGCATTCAGAGGGCTGATTGTTTCTTCTAAGCATGGGACTTGACACCTGACACTGGCCTTCCATATCCTTTTCTTAGTCCGTTTGAACACTAAATCCTGTTGTCCATCAGCTATCTGATGAGTTAATAGAAAGTGTATGGTAAGCTAGCAAACTTGCCAGAAAGCAGGCAGATCCCCTCATTAATTCAGTGAACCGCGCATTCGTCACAAGGCATATACATGCAGAGAAGTCTAATCAAGACTAATGCTGGTAGAAGGTGAAGGGGGGGAAAGTTTCTTTTCCATTAAATACCATATATTCATTGACATAGTAAATCAGAAACAGCAATAAAAACTATCTTGCCTAAGTAGGTCCTCATTATTCCAAAAGACTATTCCCTTGTAGAGGAGGAAAATGAGAAATTAATAAATATAGGAAGACTTCAGGAGTCTGTTATCCTTCAAAAGAGTAGTTAGAAAACACCAAAAGAGTAGTAAGAAATCATCTGCAAACAATTCTGTCTCAGCTCTCAGAGACTCGATCTGAAAAAAAATTCTCCTTTAACTTATTTCCAGACTACAGTAAGTCAGATGTGCAGGTAGGAGTAGGGTGATTCTGACAGGGCACTTAGTTTTCATTCTATTCCCATTAATTCAGGGGGTGAAATCTCAGACTTCTTAAAGCCAAGGGAGATCTGCAATAGATGTCAAGAGAACCAAATAGCAGTGTTGCATGCAGCACTGTGCTATGCTGATCCCCCAACGTTGACCCCTTCTCTACACCTTTTATACATTATAAAGGACACAGTCCCATGACACAGGCTCAAAAGGAAGGACTAATTCAGTGAATTCTAGTCTTTAGGACCTCAACTTCAGGACTGCAACACTTAAAATTACTAGTTACATTTTTAATGGTGTCCTACACTATTAATGTGTTACTTACTTTGCTCAGTTACAACAATGCTCAGACTGAAGAATAAATGAAGGTCCTGCCTCAGACTGTGTAGGGTTAAAGTCTTGGGCCTGTGAAGATCAAAAATGCACTTCCCTTCTTGGACCAGACAGCCACTGAGGTGATTGTGACTACTAACAAGGTTTAATATTCAGCACGATTTTGTAAAGTTTTATAGAACTGAGGCATGAAAAAGAAGGGAATGAGGTACAGTTGCCAGAAATAAAGACTGCGTGATTGAAGAATTTGAAAGACTTTATGGGTAACAAGTTATGTATGTTATAAACCAGAACGATCTGTTTCCAGCTCTTAAGAATGGCAGATTGCATGGTATCCCTTCTACTGTTGATAGACCAACAGTACCATTTACTCACCTGAAACTCAGAGGATAGCTAATAGTTTATGAGTTTATAGAATACAAACCTTGAACGTGGACTTCAGTGAAGAAAATGCTTCAAACACAAACACAACTTGCTAGTAATTCCAAGGCTAAAATGCATTCATATAAAGACTGAAATATTCTAAATTCTTACTAGTAATTTATGAACAACAGAAGAGAAAAAGTTTTTCAAATAGATTGTAGAACATCTTTTGTACTCTTTTAGTATAAGCTTGGCGTACCAAAAAATATTCAAGAGTGTGAACTTTTTTCAGTAACAGTAACTGCTATACCAAATGTTTCTTTTCCTCTTTACCACACTTAATTGTGGGTTAAATGACTAAGAAAAAATGGGAGTTAATGTTGATTTTTAAAATATATATATTAAAACATACACGTGTCATCATATTCTACCTTTATAGTCTCAGGAAGAAAATATGTGTGCAAAATTCAGACCTGTTTGGAAGGTAAGTGTATTTGAAGTTCATTTTCTTATAATGTATTTTGCACAGTTTGTGGCTTAATGTCAATTTAAGCCTATAGAAATCTCTAATGCTGTATAACATTTCACGAGTGATGAACTATATCACAATTCCTAATGTGGTGCTGACTGATTAAGAATATTGACTCCTTGGCCATTTTGAAAGATCTGTTTAGTAAAAGATTCATGGTGTGGTAATATTTATCCTCAGAGAAACAGGATATATCTGAATAGAATTCATTGCATATAGCTGTTATGGGTTAGATTTCAGAGTATTTGCTTCAGCTTATGTGTAATTTAAGATCTAGTGTTAGTGGACTTGCTAGTCAGCAGGATAGGGTGATGGTATTAAAAGAATAATGGATGACATTTAGTACACATTTTAATTTTGTTAGTCCTATGTTCTGTTACAGCAAGCATAGAAAACTATCTTTATGCTTTATGCTGCCCTGTATCAACCAAACTTTAATTGCTGCATTATTCAAAATAGAATGGTTAATTAATTTGTCAAAGTGATGAAAAATAATTGGCTTATCAATGTTTTTCAACACAGGCTTCTTGTTACTTATGATACAGTAATATAACACTTAAGTTACTATTAACATAGCAACATAGATGAGGATTTTTCCTATACCAATAGGAAAATAAGCAACATGCAGTTATCTACATACACTTATCTTTCCAGAAAGAAATAATTAGTGTAAAGGCCATGTACTGAATTGAATTGCATATGCAGTTAAACTGTGAGCACGCTAAGAAACTATGTTGGCAATCAGAACATTTCCACTCAAAAGCTGATAGTGTATTGTAAGAGAGAACTTCACTGGGATTTATCTCTATTTCTCACTAGATTTTTCTTCAATTCACAACTCTCCCCCCATGTCTTTTTCCAGGACTCCCAGCAAACTGCTGTGAGATTCTTACATGATTTCAGTGCAGAACAGTATGCCACTTACACTGCTCTCGGACAGAAGTGTGTACTTCCTAGAGCATGGACAAATTGTGGACTTTTCAAAAGTACTCTGTTTTAGGCTTTATTGCGTTTACAAGCCCATTCAGTAAAGTACTGGACTTCATCATTGTGCAGGGTGGTTTTTTTCCTCCTCTCTGTGTTGAGTCCTGCAAGGTCTTAGTGAGACATGCTGGAACAAAATGACAAACTAAGTTATAAGTTTCCAAGACTGAATGCTTTGCAGGGTTCTGAAAAAAACCCAGCAGGAACCAGACTAAATAAATACAGATCTAATAAGAAAAATGTTTAAAAAGCTCATTAAAATTAACTATTATCCTATAGGACTAGGAAGTGACAAATGTGTCTCTATTTTGAAAACATGTGGATGGCATCCAAAACAGAACAATGCATCTCTGAATCATATTTTGGAATCAATTAAAATGACTGAAATAAATAAAAAGGCTGATTATTACCTATCTGCTGGGGAAAAAAACCCGTGGTACAGGTGGAACAAATAGTAGCTAGTGCCTTTTCCCAAATACTCAAATTTTCATGCAGAAATGTAAAGAATGTACAGAATTTTCATACAGAAAATTATAAATGTGAGGACCTTTCTCTTTGAGATTGTCAACATAGTTATTAGAAATTAACTGTATGTTTAAAATCTGTCAACACATTAAGTATATCAGAAAAAGTTTAGGTAATCTAATCTTAACTGGGAAGTGTCAGACTGGTGAGACTTCCATAAATCTGTCTCCAGCATCTTGTGCCTTACCATCAGTTGTTTTACACTGTGAAACACTGAGACAATGAAAGTATTATTTTATTATTGGGTTGGAACCAACTCATGTGTGTGAGGGGGAAGGGCCCAGGCTGTAACTCACATGGAACTCATGGAACTCACCTGGAGAAGCTGTCAGGTGAAAAAGCAGCCTGAGAGCCCATCCACACTGTGCCTCCTGGAATCCCTGAACCTGATTGGCTATGCTACCTCTCACTCTTGCCCAGAACTACAGAGCGGTCAGTGGGCTGGAGGTCCCACCTGGAGGTGGGTGACCATGCCGGCCAGACCACATAGAAACAGCAGCTCATGGTCTCTACTTCCTCTTTCTTCTTCAGAGCTTGCTTTTACCATATAGGGCTAGACTTCCATAGGGCTTTTGGTGGTAATTATTTTCTTCTATTTTTCTCCCTTGTTTTACTCCTTTCTTCTTCTTTACTCATTTTTTTTTTCCTCTTAATCTCTTTTCTTCTTATTTTGGGTGAATAAAAACTGATGGTTTGGATTCTGCTAAATTGTGTGGGTTGGTGTGTACTGGGTGCTTTGTGGAATGTTCTACTTGGTTGTATGTTACCTCTTTTAAACTTTTGCCAAAATGCTTATTTTCTCAATAAAATAAATCTCTTGGAAAATGTATGCAACATCCTCTCTTTACACAGTTTTGAGGTGTTTAAGGATCAAAAGGCTTTGCAAAAGTTCAGTTGTGCCAAACTTTGAGCCTTATATATTTTTAAAATAAATACTCCCAGTTAAGCTTGTGGCTTTGGGTCTAGGGTCTTACATACACTAAATTAATAAAAAAATTAAAATAATAATTACAATTATGATAATAATATCATAATAGAGGTGAGCTTGGCAACAGGAATGAAGGCTGGGTCTTACCCACCCCTGAAGCCAAGGTCCTCTAACGTCTCTGTCCTCTAACAATGTTAAATAATTTTCCATGTTGTGGCAGATACAGTGGGGCAGGAAAGAGACATAAATTTTCATACTTCAGGATATAATTAAACACCTCTAATGGAGAAACTTAAGGAAAAATAGGCATCTGGGATACAGTTTACAGGAAAATAGAGTCCTCATATTTCCTTTGGAAACATTTGTCATTAACTGCTAATAAAGACAGGATACTGAGCTCAATAGCCCACTGAGCTGATCAAGCATGAAACTCTTATATATTACTGTATTCCACTGAATTTTGTGATAATTGCCACATGCTGGTGACAGTGATAATAAGAGGTTTCAGTTGTAGTTCTGGTATTTTATGCATATTCTTAAGCTTAGAAGTAGCTTAAGTCTGATTTTAAGATTTAAGTTAAATAGGGCTCTCATTTCATCATTTGGATGCTCATAGAAAGAGACGACAGCAACTGGGAAAGATGAATGCCTCACGTAATGTAATAGAATAAATTATTCTAATGCTTCTGTTTGCTGGACAATCCAAGCATTGTAGGACATTCTTCTGATACCAGTGCAATTTCTTCCTGTTTATGGTAAGCAGCCTGAAACAGAGAATGAGGTGTACCTGTGTCATCTTCTTAAGATAAAATTTTATGATATTGTAATGAGTTCTGCTGGAATGAAGAAGAAAAAACTGAATTCAGAAGTCCCTTGTCATTATTTTCCATTAGCTGCATTTCTATGTAAAATCATTAGAATGATTCATCACTGGGAAATGGGTTCTCTTTTTCTGGAACAGAATATTGTGATAATAAAAGACATATCAATTGTGTTAGAAGTTAACAACCAATTTGCCAGATGTCTGCAATGATAACGCTTCATGAACAGGGAGTTCATCTCAATGGTGTGATACCAATATTAGTATTAATATCAGGTTTGGAGTGATGGGTAATTTGTATCTATTAGTCAAAAAGGATACATATTTTCTGAATTATTATTATCAGGCACAACTTTACTTCTAAATTATATTGTTTGATTTAACTGTAGAGAGCTTTTGAGGAACCTACTTGAATAGATATTTAGTCTGATATATAGGAAGCTTCTATACTGGTAAAACTTACAGGTTTCACTCAGATATTATTAGTACTTTCACACAAGGCTCCAAAAGGACAAGAAGACATAATACATCAGCTAGTCACAGAAGTATATCAGCAACATATCCAGTGAGAGCTCAGGATGTGACATGAAGAACACGCAACTGAATGTAAAAATGTAAATTAAGTCTTTCTCATACCAATCACGAAACAGCCTGCATCTTAGATACTACAACTGTATAGTAAGAGAAAAAAAAAGTAAGATAGGATGAGAGGGAATGATTTTAAACTAAAAGGGGAGATATTTAGATTAAACGTTAGATAGTTCTTTACTCAGAGGGTGGTGAGGCACTGGAACAGATTGTCCAGAGAACTTGTAGATGTCCTGTGCCTGGAAGTGTTCAAGACTTAGTTGGACGAGGCCTTGAACAACAAGCTCTAGTGATTGGCATCCCTGTCCATGGCAAGGACAGGTGTTGGAAGTTCCAACTCACACCATTCTATCATTCTATGATATTCATAATGGCTATAAAAAGAGAGTGGCTATTCCATACAACAAATACTGGATGTATTTTGGAAACAATTCAAGCTGTCATGCAAAGCCAATGAAGAATAAAGCTCACTCAGGGAGATGTCAGAGGTAGCTAATGTCTGAGACAGCCCAGGTCAAAATAGTTGGGATGTTGTGCATTCTAGAAGTCTGGAAATCTAGATCCTAAAACATGCTACGGCATCTCGGAGGAAGAACATTTCTTTCATTAGAAAGCAGATAGAGAGGGAATGGAAATGAAAAAGTCTTATGTCATTCCAAAGTGATCCCTTTTTATGGAAGCACTACTGAACTGCATCATGGGACATTGCATTTGGTGCTCTTCAATGAAAAGACACATAGAGAAAATAATGACTTTTGAAAAGTAATGATCGGAATACTTGGAAACAACTAGGATCCTTTTAAACAGCAATAATACCTCTAACCTTCACCTTGCCATTATAGATTCCCACATGTCTGTCAGTGGGGCATGGATTTCACTCCAAAGCATGCTTTTCATGATTCCTCTTTATGTTGCACCAGTTTTTTCAGTATCAAGCACTCACTGGCTCTCCCACTGTAGCTATATCCATCCTTTGATGTCAGTATGAGAAAAGAAATATCATTAAAAGAGGAAAAATGCAGATATGCACCTTGTACTTTCTAATGTGTCTGAGGATATCCAGGGAATGTGAAAAGAAATTGAATATTCCTACTCTGTTTAATTAATGACAACATATAAAATGAGCAATAGGTACTTTCTTTGCAAATATGTGCTAGAGCAATATGTTAAAGCAGACCACATGCCATAGGTGATGTTCCTTTTCTCCCATTAAATGTAGGATAGAATATACTTACTTAGTTCATCCCAGAAGAAACACAGCTTGTGTTGCATTATAAATAAATCACGTTACCCAGAAATAACTGCAAAACAGTACTTGCAGACTTTCCACCAGAGAGATTAGAGCGGCTAACATCTGAGGAGGAAGAGTTGGAAGTCTACCTGCAGAGTTATGCTGGCCATCCAGAACTACTGGATGCTAGTCAAGATTTCTGCAACATACTGGAAAATAGCACTATGTCACCATCACTAGCCATATGATTGTTACCCAAGACAAATACAAATTTGTAGCAGTTCTCTCAATGATTTTCATTCTTCCTCTTACATTTTCCTTGGAATTTCTCAGAGCATCTCCCTTTATTTGCAGTATTTAACTCAGAACTACTGAGGCTTGAATCTATCTGTGTCTCTGCTCTTCCAGACAGAAAAAGCCTGAAGCTTTTCTTTCCCTCAAGGGGACCATGAAGGCCTAAAGTATTTCTGTGGATGTCTGCTTATTGCACAGGTTAGTGCCTTTTCCCTACAGGTAGCCTAGAGGGTACCTCAACATCCGGCAAATAAAGAAGGAGTGTTCACACTCTTCAGCCATTACTGGAAATCACTTTAGTGAACACAGTGGGGCAAAGAAACAAGATCTCTTAAGAGGGGAAAAAAAAAACCTCACCCCAAAGCACCTCCCCCAACCCCCCGCCCTGAAATAAAAATGGGTCCTGTTCTTAGAGACAGAAAAAGAAAAGCTTTTCCTATGAGATGTTTCTGCTTTTAATCCTTATCTCTTGGGTTGGTTGAGTTTGTTTGCGGTTTTTTTTTCCCTTTCTCTCCCATGCCAAATAGATTTAGTCAGTAAGTTGCAGATTAAATTGGCTGTATGTTTCCTGCCCTACCAAACTGCCACAGCTGTTATAATGGCCCACAGGTGAATAAGCTTCATTCCAATTTTTTTGCTAGATGCAGCATCCTCTGAGGAAACAATTCTGAGATTGTATGCACTTTGTAAAGCCAGTGGATTGACTTCAGATGACAGCTCCTGGGTGAACTGATTGCCTACAAGTGGAATGAACAAAAGGGTCTAGCTTTTTGCCCAATGGCTCTTTTCTAAATATTTCTCTGCTGATATTGAAGAGTTAGAAGCAACAACTTGTCACTTAGAAAAAAGCACATGCTCTTGATTCATAGGAGGTAATACTCATAAACTGAATCTCCAACAAAGAGTACAGTTGTGAAGATCAGCAGAGAAAACAGACAATATAAAAAGTCAATATGAAAAGAAAGAGGGCTTGGTTTTGTAGGTTTTACTTCTGTTAAGAGACATAGTAGTGCAGTTGATTTTACATTGGACACATAACATGGTTCATTTTAGTGAAACAATGCAATAGATGAGATTGGATGGGAGCTCTGGAGATCAACCTCTCTACTCAAAGATGAACCATTTAGAAGAGGGTGCTCAGAATGGTGTCTAGTCAGTGTTTGAATATCTCCAAGACTGAAGACTTCACAACCATTATGGGAAATATGTGCCAGTGTTTAAACACCATATGAGTGAAAGAGTTTCTTCTTATGTTTGAATAAAGTTTCCCATATTTCAATTTGTGGCCGTTGCCTCTTGTCCTATCACTGGGAAGAGTGTGGCTATGTATTATTTATTCATCTTCATCAGGGATTTATATACTTACCATATTGATATGATCCCCCCGAGCCTTCTCAAGGCTAAGCAATGCCATTTCTATCAGCCTTTTCTCATATGAGAGATAATTCCAGACCTTAATCTTCCTGAAGGCCATTGGCTGATCTCCTTCCAATAGCTCCACATTTCTCATGTACTGGGGAGCTCAAGTCTAGACCCAGTATTTTGGATGCATCTCACCAGGGCTGATGAGAGTAGAAGGATCACCTCTCTCAATCTGCTGGCAATGTTCCTCTTAGTAGAGTCCAGGAGTCTGTTTTCCTTTGACACCATGGCATGCTCTGGCTCACAGTCATCTTGGTGTCCCCTAGGAGTCCCAGGGCTTTTTGCTCAAAGTTACTTTCAAGCCTTCCCGTCGCTGGAAGGGACCTGGTACCTGGAATTATTCTTGTTCAGGCGCCAGGTTTTGCGCTTCTTGATGAATCGTTTGAAGTTTCTGTCACCCCATTTCTTTAGCATTTTGAGGTCCCTCTGGATGGCAGTATAAGCCTTAGATGTATTAGTAAATTTTGCCAGTTTTGTATTACCTGAAAACTGACTGAGGGTGTACTCTGTCCCATGACCCAGGTGACTAACGAAGATGCTGAAAGGGATTTGCTTGAGTATTGACTCCTGGGGTACATTTCATGTGAAGGTAATCAACTTAAAATCTGTAGAGTCTTCAATTAAGCTGGTTTAAACATAGAGATTTGTCTCATAAAATACTGTAAAATTATAAAAATAATTATTGTTCTGTTCAATATCAGAATTTCCATATTCAGTACTTTGCCTTTAACTGGAGAAATACTTCACACAAAAATTCTGGCCAGCTCATTTCTTCAGTAGTATATTTGAACTTTTTTTGAGGGGGACAGGGTAGAGGTGGAAGACAGGAAAAAATGGCAATATGAGGTTTTACAACCACATTGTTATTTTAAAAAGATTTTTTTCTGAGGATTTTATCTGAAGATTTTGTGAAATTGTTTGTGTCCATTCAAAGTAAAGAGCTCTAAATAAAGAATAAAGAAGTTTCAAGCACTGAGTCAAGGTGACAGTCTGAATAGCTCATTTTTTTTTCTTCTAAAAATATTTGCAGAATTGATTTTTATTAGAGCCAGGAAGGAAAACAGATGTCAAAAAACTCAGCAGTTGTGGAATGGAAGTTTCGTTCCATTCTGGTCAGCTTTATACTGAGAAAAGAAGTCTTAAAAATGTTACTGAATTACAAATCACCAATAAGTGATTGTGGGTTTTACTTTTCTCAGAAGAGGTCTCTTTATGTAGGGTTGAAATAAAGTACTGAGATTTAGAGAGAAAAATAGTGATGCAAACGAAAAAGTCTTTATCTGAGAAGTCACAGTTCATTGAAAGGGTCATTTCAATTTTGGCTTACTCCTACTTTGTGACAATCACCATGTCTTTAATCAAAATTGAACACTGCAGCAAGTCAAGTTTCATCTTTATTGCTCCATGTATATATTTAAAAATTGTCAGTTTAAACAATTGGAAAATGGAACCACCACCCATACAAACTCTGAGGTTTTATTTACTCTTGATGACAGGCTATCATTAAGTCACAATTTGTGGTAATGACGTTTATATTTGGGGCCAATTTTTTGTGATATACTTGAAATAGCTTGTAGAAGCTACTGCTCAGCAGTTTCCACAGGCAAACATTCTAAAATAGATCAGTAGGTTAAAATAAATTGTCAGAAGCAGGGGAATGATTAGAGTGGCACTATTTTAAATCTGGTGGTAGGTGAGGATTGTTGTATCTAAATCATGTAGATATGTCCAGATATTTTGAGTGTGCCAAGAACACACTGGATATCTAGCAAGACTAAATTTTGTGATTACTGCATCAAATTGTGTCATTATAGAATCAGTCATAAAGCAACAGCCAAAAGTGTGATATCATCTTGGGGCTACTTTTGACTGATACATTCAAAAATTAAGGACCGAATTTTCTACCATCCAGTACTATTTTCAGGAAATTTGTTAAACTGTTGACTATGGCATTATTTTATTTAGCAATACAATATTCACAGTATGTCCAGTAGTAGAGGAATTTCTCTTTCATTGCATTGTCAATTGACTTTCTCAGAGTTTTAGCAAATAACCTGTAATTTGTTTGCTCTTACCCTTAGGAACCTTGATGGTGGAACAGTACAGTATTTCCAAATAAATAATCTTTAAGGCCTGGTTTTGCAACCCTTTTATGGTGCATATTTTACATAAATCAAAGAATAAAACTTTCCATTTTACTAAAGATTTGTGGCATTGTTTTTGTAGCTTTTTGTATAAGAAACACTAATTTAGTTCAGCTGTATGTTTGTCAAAGGCACCATACTGCAAAACATATTTGCAGAGATAGGAGTCAATATTTTCCTCTTTGTGACATCTATTCCATCCATGTGAGGAAATAGAGTGTAACATTTCACAGCTGAAAGAGAAGCAAGGCCACCTGATAGAAAATAAGCAACTTAATATACTGTGCAGTACAATTTTCATTTTTGAGAGTGAAACTTTGCACTATGTAAGAGAATGTGGAGGAAAATGTGAATAATGTCCAAATGAGTGGGACCGAAGACTTTTAAAGACAAATGCCTCTACTTAAATTGCTATATTCAAAATTAAATATTCAAATCCAGGTCACTCAATGGGCACTATGAGATTTTTTTTATTTTTATTTTTTTTCCTCAGAGAATTTCAAGGTTTGTTCCATTTTTTTTTGTTTGTTTGGTTTGGTTTTTTTAACTTATTGTTCACCTTGGATGGAAAAGAAAGCAGGAATATGAGCAAGGTCTAAAAGTTGTAATAATGAAGTAGTTAGCTGTGAACCCATCTACAAAAATGTTTTATTGTTTTTAGTGATGGTAAACATTCAGCACATAATTTTTATCTCCTAATCTGTGGTATAGCTGACTCATGAAAGCAATGACCACAATAATAGTGACAGCTGAAAAAAGCAGATTAAAATACAAAACATATCTATGCCTCAGCTCCTAGAGAATATTCAAAATTTTTGTTGTGAGGCTAGTCATCTTTTAGGATTTGACTGAGAGGTATAAATTTCTTTCATATTAATCCCCAAATATCTTTTTGGATGCTGAAAGCTTTTGGCTACTGCTGACCTAAAGGGACATAATAAACTTTTGAGAAGGATGTGTCTCTCCAGGTGCACTTTCTTGACAGAAGATAATTTGTTTTCCCAAACATGGGAAAGTGTTACAGGTGGAAATAAGATGAAAGCACATGACTCTTCAAAACACTCAGCAGAAACTCTCTGTAGCTTTGAAAATCATCTCAAAGTTAACTATGTCTAAGGTACCTTAGAGGAGATGTCCATAATTTAACCCCTCAAATGTTTGTCTGTAATTTTTCCCACCTCAACACCTCCAGTTGTACAAACAAGCTGTGCATAAAAAAAATCATCTGGCTACAGCCCTAGGGAGAGGAATAGGTAATGGCAAGTAGGCTTTCAAGACCAGCATTCACCAGTGGTGAAACTGACCTTCTTTGTTCAAAAGGTTTCTGTGCTGTTCAAACTCAATGATGGCAATTAGAGAGTGTCATTTGTCAGTGCAGAGTGAACTGTAATTTTGTTGTTGTTTCCTTGATTTCTTTCCTATATAATAATTTTGGCAACTGTGTGTGGGGAATACTTTTTTGCAGACTTGAAAACACTGTTACAGATGAATGCATCTTGCATTTATTGCATTGGTGACAGCAAGAAAAAATGGCTTGCTTCCAAACAATTTGCCATATATAAAACGTTACATTTGTTCTATCTTTTTTTTTTTTTTTTTTTTTTTTTTTTAATAAAAAACTTTATCCCCCGACACTCTCNTTTTGTAATCACAACACTTCATCCCTGCAGACTCTCTAACTAATGTTGCTGGATAATATTTGTCAGCAACGCTTTGTGAAATAAGATTCTGTGAGTCTGGCTTTTGTACTATAGCTCAGGTATGCTTTTCTAAAAATACTGTTCTACTTTTCAGATATCTTACATTCACTGACTGATTCTTAGGAATCCATGATCACCAAAACACTAATGAACAACTTTAATCTTTCTCTCAGAAAAATTGTGCTCAGTGGCACAGATGAGCTGTGTAAATTTAGACATATGTGGGGTTATGTAAAGTGAGGCATGGGCATATGTTTGCAGGACTGGAGCTCTGGTTTGTGCTAGAGGCATGATATGAATAAGATTCAAAATCTGGACAGCCATAATTGCACAAAAAGCTAGGTCTTATTAGAGTAAAGGATGTCTTTTTCAATTAGTCATTTATGTGACACTTATCTTAAGCGTAGTAAACTAGAACTATGAAAAGCAATGATCATTTTTTTGTCCTAACTTGAAATAAACTTTAGGTCATACTCTTTAAGAAAAAAGCATTATATGCCTGTACATATCAATATAAACCAGCCAGCTAAGATGAGCATCAATAAAAAAATTCCTTTTTTTTCTAATAAATATTTTTAGATGGTAATTCCTTGTGTTTTTTTCCTTATTGATATTTTATCAATCCCATAAAATCTATCTATAGATAAATATAAATATATCTAAAATCTCATAAAATTTATCTATCTCATAAAAATCATAAGAAAATATTATCTTTCTTAATTTTTTTAATTTATACTTTTTTCCTACTAATTCCAGTGACAGGCAGCAGTAAAACAAAGCATACAGAACACTTTGCTTTTGAGCCATCAGTAAGTCCTTGGGAGATCAGATATTCAACATGACCATGATAGTTTCAAACTAGCCCTGTGAGCATAGAGAAAAAGCCTAAAAGTATGTGTGACATTTTCATTCTCTACATCCTACACCCTCATACACATCAACCTGTCATAGAAGGGAACAATTGGAGATTATCTTCTAATAGGTACACCTGCAGCCATAGAACTGAGACATCTTGATTTAAAGACAGATACTCATATGGGAACTTCAATAAAATTAAATTCCCCCCGTATATCAAGACACAAAAATACAAGGAGGTGTAAGTGAAAAAATAACAATTTACTGACAAGGAAAATAGTAGCACTACAAAGATATGAAGGAAATGGCTTACTCACCAAAAAAAGTGGAATTTACCTCATCATGTGGTCCCCTGGGAACAAAGGGGAAAGAGAACAGTGCTGGGTCTTCCTAGCCAACCACTCTCATCTGCCCAACCAAACAAAAGAAACAATGGGAAACAAGGGCAAAACCAAAAACTCAAGAAACTGCATTGTTCACAAGGAGTTACACTATTAAACTGCCCACTTTACATCAACCAGTCAGGTTCAGGTCTTGATTGTAGCAACAGTGTTAGTCTGGAATCTCTTTGTTGTTCCCTACCACATGCTGCTTCTGGCCCTGGTATTGCCCTGTGTGGCTTGGCTGAGCTGGAGAGCAGTTGAATGGGCTCCTGGCATGGGCAAGCAGTTCCATGTGGTGAGTGAGTGGTGGCTAAGTGGCGGGGCAGCCATCTGGGGGTGGGTGAATGGTGGGTGAGCAGCAGTGGCTCTGTGACAGTGCTCTAGCAGTGGGCAAGTGGTGGTGCAGGACTGGCCCCCTGGACTGCTTTGATCAAGCATGGCATGGTAAGGCAGCAGTGCTCCCTGCTTTGCTGCTGCTCAAGTGAGGCAGAAATGGTTACTGGCAGTGACTGAGACCCTGGTGCAACTCCAACCCACAGCAAACCCGTGTCTCAAACTCCTCGTGCCAGGTGGGTGGAGTAGCCCCTCCAGATGATGTAATGGTATGAATATTCATCTTCCCTGGCCTGTAACTATAACATGAGAATAAAAGAAATTGTTTACATTTCGATTTCTCTATGTTGATTCATTATTTTCCCTTCTATTTACCTTCCTCAGTTCATTAGAACTGTAGGGTTTGGAGCATTTAGTTTAAGCACAGTTGGGGGTTCTTTGGATGAGTTAGGAGGAGAAAGGAGAAAATCATTTGTCCCCCATCAATAACCTGTCCACAGCACAGACAGCACAACAAAGTCGTGTTAAGTCATGACTCATAGGACTGTCTCTCCTAACAGTTTTACCAGGGAAAAGCAAGTTCTTTAAGGCTTACGCCTTCTGTTGATGTTTGGAAAATCTAAGGTCTCTAGCTTGAGAACTTTTCAATGTCAAGTACATACTTCCAGAAAGTGATTAGAAACATATTCCTGTTCTTCATAGAAAATTTCCTTTGCTAAAGTACTTACCAATGGGACTGGGTTCAAGAGTGGAGCCAAAGTGCTTATAAATGAAAATATACACTTAGTGCCCTGTGGGTTTAAAGAGCAGAAGAGTTCAGCATGGTCTTCTTTTGATTTACAATCTACTTGGGAAAGCTGTAAAGACCAGAGAGAAACAATGAAATTAAAACCTATGTGACACAAACTAGAGAACGAAAAGAAGGAGGAGAATGGAGCATTTTAAAATGCACATGTCACAACAGTTTTGTTTGTTGTTCCTAGCTCTCCTTTTATACTTTTGAAGATTTCTTTTTCCACCATTGCAACCCTCTGTAGTATTGTCGTAGGGTTAAAACTGAAAGTAAAAACAGTCTCTGTTGCTGCCGCCGGCTGGGCGAGGTGGGGGGCGGGAACGACCCGGAGTACTATCCAGGGCCTGGAGAGACAAGTTCTGTGGCGACATGGTACGCCTGAGAGAATTGAGTCCGACAACGGGACTCATTTCAAAAACAGCCTTGTCACCGATTGGGCCAGGGAGCATGGTATTGAATGGGTTTTCCACATTCCATACCATGCTCAAGCCGCCGGTAAGGTAGAAAGGTATAATGGGCTCCTGAAAACTCACCTGAAAGCATTAGGTGGAGGGACTTACAAGAACTGGGATCAGCATCTGGCCAAAGCCATTTGGCTAGTTAACACCAGAGGATCGGTGAATAGAGCTGGTCCTGCTCAATCCAAGTCCCTCCACA
>VYZS01070828.1:23121-53762 GCA_013400695.1 Neodrepanis coruscans | reverse complement strand
GGGGGGCCAAAGGACACCTTTTTCCCTTTTCAGCACTAAATCTCTCCTCGGGGTAAAAGGGAGGAAAGGGGGGAGGGGCGCGGTTCTGTAATCTTTCTTGAGTTGTTCTCCTCAGTCGAAACCAGGCAGAGGTTCAAGGCTAAGGGGCCCTCAAGACCACGCGCTCCCTTCTAAATACCGTGGAGTCCCTCCGCCGGGCTCCGAGGGAGAGAGAGACAAGCACTATCGCCAGAGCGTCCTTACCCCAAACGAGGGCCCTGGAAAAAAATTTATTTATTTGATTTGTCTGTTTTGCACTTTATTTGTCGGGTTTTGGTGTTTGCGCAAAATAAACTGTGATTTTTTGTGTGTTCTCTTCATTTTTGGGGTGTGTTTGTGACTTCTCTCAGAGTCTCTGCTCCAAAATCACTGAATTTGTGGTAAAACCACCACAAGATGATGTCCTGTATGCCAAAGAAATGGATGCAATTTTAAAGAACAGAGGTCCTTCAGTTAGTAGGCACAATGCCAAAGCTATCTGCTGAATAAGGTAATAAAGAGTTTAGCAGCATTATCAGTGTAATGCATTCCTTCTGTCTGCACTGGGCACATTGTCCTCCCAGCTGGTTCAGCATAACTGTTTATAAGGCAAGCAGTTATGTAGGTGGAGTAGAGAGCTGTTTCTACTAAGCCACTTTCTCTTTTATGTTTAAATCATTATTTCCAGTACACTCACAGCTAAACAGACCAATTCAAGGCTAGTAATCTGGAGCACAGGAGAAGAAAAAGCATCTTTTGGTGACAGATGAGAAATAGTAAAACTCTCATGCATGTGCTAAGGTGGAGGGAACATACCAGAACTCTCCAAGTCCCCCCAGAGGCTCTAACATCCATTTTACTCTTGCTCTGAGAACAAGGAAGGCTTTCCTTTTCACTTTCATGATCTGTCAATCTCTGTTCAACAACATGGACAGTTAATTCACTTGTTGAAATCTGTTTTTCATGCATTGACCTCATTGTAAGGGATAAGTAAATCTTTCCCTTTACTCACTGTGCTTCAAATTTATTCCATAAGGCTGTAGAAAAAAAAGTTCTTCTGCGGGTCACAAAAAAGACCATCGGAGGCAGTTCAATTTTTTTACTTTTCTCCCTCTCCCCAGTTTATTAATATTTCAACATTAGTTGAATCAATTTTATTAAGTATGAAAAAAATGTCACTAGGATTTTAACATAATTTGATGCTAAATAATTAACTTAGAAAACTAATGCCAACATCATAAAGAACCATATGTATGATATTCAATATATAGATATATTCAATAATAAATATCTTATGGAATTCGTGTAACTAAAGCCCACACAAGAATAAGGAAGCTGCCAAAAGTAGTATCACATCTAGTTTGCTTAGTCAGCAAGAAACCAACTGGTCCACAGATGCTCTTTTTTCCATGAAAAAATATCCTCTTTTGCAAGTCTTCTGTCTGCAAAATGTTTCATATGAATTCTTCTCCTCCTGCAGGCTGTAAATAATTTATTCATCAAAACCTTTTATTTGTAGCAGATGGCAAACTTAGTATAAATCTAAAAACAAGAAAGGAGGATATTAGACACTTAGGTGAATAATAATTCTAATTGCATTATACTGCACTGACTTGTAAAAATCACCCTAAGGCATGGGAATCAACTGACACTCAGATGGATTTGGATGCCTTTTCTCTGTTTGGGTGGAACAGACACGACCTGGGAAAGAAGCTGTTTTTCCTGAGAGCCCATGTTCACTGTATGTAAGTATACGAACATAGGGAATAAGAGTTTGATAAGAAGTTCTCCTGTATCCAGTATTCCCTTGCTATCCACTTCCAGCATCCTTGTTTATTCATGTGATTGTCTATCCCTGCTCACAATTGAGTGAAAACGGACTAGGTGCTCTGTTTCTGCAGCATGTGTCCTTTTTTCCTTCTATTATTCTCCTTTCACAGGAACACGTATTTTGGCAAGAAAATGATAAGACATTAGAATAAACAAGATGGTTCCAATTCCTTTGCTTCCAGGACATGCACATTTTTGATACCTTTGGTTTATCAAAACTTTAGCAAATTGTTGTTAACTTGCATTCCTGATCTTTGTGCTTTACCACAAGGTCACAAAGGGAATGTAGACTCTATTCCTAGATGTATTAAGAGAATGGTTCTCAGACTGCTTCTATTGCTTAAAAAACCCCTACTGCTACCATTTATATTATGGGTAAAGATCTCATAATATTGCCAATAACATAGCTGCTATTCTAGCAATGAGAAAAATATGTTATTTCGATTATACATCTCTATTTATAGTTATAAAATATAATTTATCATTAGATAAGTACTCATATGTAACAATAGGTCCTCCTGTCATACCATGACATGGACCAAATAAGCTGAATTTTATTCAATTGAAGTTTAAAACATCAGAGCATACAAGCATAAAATATGTTTTGAGACCATAATGCTGTGATTTTCCACTCATTTGAATAGCATTCTGTAAAAACACCACAAGATCACAGATCTATTTTCTTCATCTCAGAACATTCCTTTGTGCAAGGCGATGTGCCTTTGCAAATGTGTCTGAGTTGTATTAGAATTTATTTTTTTTATTACTAAGGGATTCCTCATACACCTACTAGCTGGGATTTGGCTCTGAAAATGTGTTTTGGCAGAGAATGATGTCAATATCAAGTACAAAGATGATGTCATTATAATAAGATTATTGACTTGGAAGTTAATTGAAGGCATTGCTTTCATAGACAACATAGTGATCTCCAAGCCAAAAATTTCATGTCCCTTACCATTTTAAAAAAGATGTTCTCAGACCAATGAGACCAGATGTTCCTATGCATCCAGCTGCTCCCCACCCTGACTTGCATATTTTATATTTCCCAGAAGGCATTTAAAATCTGCAGCATCATTGTTGAGTTTATTGCACTATTAACTTAAAAACTGCATCAAATGTTGTGTAGTAGTTAAATATAAAATTTACTTCTGATGGGTTATTTTTACAGGAAAAGAGAGTACTGTTCTTTGCTAATAATCTAGGTGACATAAATGTAATTTAATTTCTTTTTTGTAAGCAAATTACTAACAAAAGTTTTCGTCACTCATAAGATATTTGCATGGCTTCCACCACTGACCTTTCCAAAAAACTGAAAAAATTAAAGAACTAACATTGAACATACAATTCTTCCAGCATAACTGGGCAAAGATGCATATAAGTAAAAGTTACGGAGTTAAGAATGAGAAACTAATGTTACACCTGTAGGGGCACATGCTTGCAACTATTTCAGCTCGTATATACCTAGCATCAAGTTCAACACACTTTGTTGATGTATTTAAGTTAATGTTTTTGCCTTATAATACTTTTTATTATTTTTCTTGCAAAATTTCATTCACAAAATGAGCTAAGTTATGACTTTAGAGTCACAGATTGCAAAAACAAGAAAGGAGAAGGTGTGCTCCTCTGAGAAGTAGTTTTGATGTACAGTTCGTGTTTTTTTTTTTCCTTTCCATAATCTTCCATCAGTGTTCATGGGATAATCATTATAGTTTAATCTTTGTCTTCTGCAGGTACAATATTTGGCTTCCAAAGTTCCACGCTAATCTATGTTGTGACACAAAGCCCAAGACTTAGTCCTGCAGTGCCACTCTGATTAATTATGACTGGCATTTCTTGTACTCAAAGGGAGTGCCAGGCTTTGAGTTGGACATTGAATTCTCATAAAGTTTTATATTTATATTTGCAAGAATGATCACAGGCTTGGCTATCTGCCCTGAGGAAACAGTCTCTTGAGCAACACCCAAGTGGTTATACTTTAAACCAGAGATGGTAGAGTTTTACAGAAATAAACACCTGTATTGTATAACACTGGGAAGGTATTTTCAGGGATTTTTTTCTTTTATGAATAGATATGGCATGTATTCAAAATTCATTATTAGTTTTTCTACAGTGCCAATTGGAATGTGCTTCATCCTTTTCCATTCTCTTTACTTTCTTCTGATGGCTTTTGTTTTTGTCTAGAACTTCTTTGTAAATAGCCTAGAAAATATATTTAAGTACAGTAATGCATGTGTGGAAAATGAATCTTAATCTTGTTAAAATGAACATTAACACTCTCATAATTCTTTGAGAATTGTAACTCTTGAACTGAAGGCACATATGGAAAGTAAATATTACCATTATTAATGTGGGTGTGATTTATTATCTATCACCATCATAGCTATGTGCAACCTCCAGCATAAGGTATTGTACAATTATATCATCCCTGAACACAGTGTAAGCGTTTGGTATGATGTACTTTCTGTGGGCCCCTTTGAACTTAGGATATAGGACATGAGTCATGTGAACTTCTGCTTCAGAACGTCTCCCTGAAGTGGTCACTCCACCTCTAGATTCCACAGAGAATGCTGAGTTCCCAGCACTAAAACAGAAATAGTGACCCAATGGTTCATGCTCTACTTCTCTTTCTACAGAGACAGGCCATACTGGGTGGGGGGATATGTGTGTATGTGTCCTGCTTCATGACAGGCAAAATACTGAATCAAGTAGAAATATATATTAAAAGTACCCTCAGTACCAACATCAGCTGTCAATACTGCTTGGAAATTCACAATGCAAAACTTATGCCCTATGCTGCCCTGTATGACCTGCTGCATGTGGACTTCTTGTAATCCTGTCTTCTTGTACTCCTCTTGTTCCTGGTCACACGCTCTGGTAGCACTCCCAAGCAAAAAGTTGGTAAATGTTGTGTTTACTCTGACACTGCAGGCATGCGCTAGTGAAGGCAAGACTATACTAGGGTGGGAAGCCTTTTGTCTGGGCCAAAAGTTCATCTGGCTCCTGCAGATAGATCACATTACACAGGAAATGGAATAATAAGGGTAGAAAAAATACTGCCCCACCTTAAAAAAAATCCCCTAAATTTCTCTAAAACTGTAACAGGAGCATGAAGGTACTATAATTGTGTTATTTTTGGCATCTGCTTTATGTAATATTTGACATTATTGCCACCAGAAACTTTCTCTCCTTGTTGAATATTTTGGATCAGCAGTGGACCATTCTGGCACAACCCTGTAGCAAAACACTGCTTTGCAACCAACCCGCTAGGCGACAGCTAAATTCTTAACATTTAGCTGGAACCTAAACTGGATTTGAATCCTAAATTCTGGTCTTCTAAACTAGAAATTAATGAACAAAAGAGAAAGCAAAAATGCAACTCAGAAAATATTTTATTACGTACAATACCATTTCATTGTAGGCTTTTGTCAAAGGTCTACTTTATAAAACACCACCAACCTCTCTGAGGTTGAATACAGCTTGGGCAGGTGCACAAGGAATGGGAGAAGAGAGGGGCAGCATTTGCAAATTTTCATGCAAGAGGCATAATATGGGACATTTGCATCCAGACGGTACCTTGTCATAGTGCCCAAGTTTGCACCAGCTCACCAGAAAAAATTAATGAAGCAACATTAAAATTTTATAAAGGATTGTAACAATCAGCTGTAAGTTCAAATTTACTGGGTGTTGCCACTGCACATTTAACAACTAAACTCTAGATCATAAAATGAAAATTAGGACCTCAGAATGAAAGCACTGTAGGAAGCCTCGTGTGGAAACAGGATTAACTCTAATTCCAGAAACTGATGGTTAACAAGAAATCATAACCACTGAGATAAGGACAGCTGCAATTTTTACCAGCGTACTAACATTTAACTTCCATTTTTAGCAGATGGAAGAAAAGGAAACTTCCTGGAATTTGGGTTAATTCCACAACACACATCTAATAAAGACTTGGCATAAAGGTTCTTGGAAGGAGATTAAACCAGCAGTAACCCATAGGCAATTTTCAGTTGCAGGAATCAACTGCTCAACTGAGAGAAAACAACCTTAAGTGTGGTACAAGTGTGATAGCATTTATGTGAATTAAGTTGATGCTTACTGGAACGTAGATCAAATAATTTTTCTGGTGTAAGTGTTCATTTTCAGTGATGGCAAAGCATAAATGTGCTATAAAATGTAGGAACAGTCTTAACCAGCCTTGAAAAAGTCCCTATATTGCTTAAATTCTATCAACCCTACTTTTTACGAAGTATATATACATTCAGAGAGCTTAAGAAGTTTTCAGGTTGACCATATTTCTACAGCTAATTGGATTTTATGAGCTGGTCCCCACAGAATCTTTAAAAAATCTGCCATGAAACCTGCACTGTACTGCCAAAGAAATTGAGGAGCACTTGTTACAACAGTAAATACTAAGGTAAGTACAGCAGTTAATATGTCATATTACACAGAGACTTCCATTGTCATTTGGGTATGCATGTCCCAACAAGTTTAGGTAGCAACAACTTATCAGAAAATAATTTTATAAAGCAGGATGGAAAAATTTGTTAACTACAATAATATTTTCAAATGAAAAATAAATTAATAAACAACACTTCAAAACAAGGAAAATGAAAATGTAAGGTTCAGCATATTCATTAGAAATTAGAGGAAAAAATCCAGAATAGTCCAGGAAGGACAAAGTATTCAAATAATTCAGCAAGGTTCTGTTGAAATGAATTTCTTATTTATTAAAAAGACAACACATTCTCTTTGCAATGAAATAATTTAGTTTCTTTATATAGACACATCATACACAATGTTAACAACCATGAAAAACAATACAAAATGCTTTCAAATTTAACAAGTAGAAAAATATAACCAGTATATATGCCATTTGTGAATCTAATACTGTACAGAAGTATTTATGGATTTTTACAAATAAATTATAGCTTAAATGCCCTTTTCAATTTTTCTAACTGTACACTTGAACATAAGTTCTGAAGCTTACCACTAACTTGCCACAAATGAGTGCCAGTCAAATGTCCTACCCACGAGCTCAAAAAATTTCTTGTTGGGTTCGTGGAAATATTCATGCAGTTTCTCGAGTAACCGGGTATCTACTTGTGGGTGTGCTCGTCCTTTTGACTCATGTAAACAGCGCTCTCTACCACTGTCCCTTAGGCAGTAGAAGCCTTTTGTTTTATTGAAATAAAAGTTTGAAGCATTTATCTGCGGTGATAACTTCAAAAATCTCTCAACCTTTTCTATTTCTGGGAAGGGATCTTTGATTAATTTATCCCCATCTACAATGTGGATATGATCAAGAGGAAAATACTTCATCCAGTTCTGCATGTGAATGTAATACAAGCTTCTGTTTATTGCCTTGTAGTCCACATTGAGTTCACCATCTTTAATCAGGAATTGTTCAATGGATGGATACGGCTTGTGCTTCTGCATGTGATTGTAGAACACTTGGGTGTAATCTGATAGTACTCTCTCACTTGGGTCTCTTAAAATAAGAAGTAGTCTCATTGATTGGTTCATGTTATAGACTCTTTCAGGCACTTTAGGTGATGTAAAATATGCTGGAGTTTTTTCCACGGTGATTTGATGGGGATAAGAGAATGGCATTTGATTAATATACCACTGCAATCCATTTCTGTAATGATCTTCCCAGTCAAAGAAGTGAACTTCACTTTCTGCTGCTGCAATATCTGGATGGAGACTCATCATCTCTAACAAAGCTCTTGTTCCACCTTTTCTCACTCCAATAATAATAGTCTGTGGGAGCTGCTGACATGATCCATTAGAATGAATGTTTTCCTTGAAGTCATTTTTCTGAGATGTTTTCTTTAAAAGGTCTCTCTGAACAGACTGAGAAGTCTCAGCATTTGAATTTACAGCTGGTCTGGAAGGCACTATCTGGGGTTGAACAATAAGCAACACAGCTCCCAGCAGAAAAGCTGCCATGACAGAAGTTCTTAGTCTGGTTTCACTCAAGCAGGTAATAGGGCATAGGGCAATATCCAGAGAGAACAACCTTTAAAATTTGTTTTTGTTTTGCTGAGTGAACATGTATTTCTCAAGCAGAAATTTCGCTGAAAGAGGGAAAAGATATAGAAGAAGTACATTATTTTATATTCAGACATATCACTACTAAAGACACACTGCTAATATATGAACAAACTTTTTTAGCTTTACCAGTTCTAAGCTTATAGATAATTTGGTGTCATAAAATGTCTTAAAAGATGGGTATAATGATGCCATAAGAAAATGATTTCCAGTCATCAGGAGACATGAATATTATGAATCTTTCTTTTGTATCCAAGATTCACCTGGTGTGCTCTTATTTTTTTTAAAAATCTGATTTCCTTGGAGTTGAACCACGACCATATGAGAATTAAGTGCTGTTGTTTTTTTCTTTTTTGATCTACAGGAATAAGTTTTTCTTATAAAGACAACATAAAAAAGAAAGGTTGTGAACTAGACCAAAAGAGCATTTGTAAAAGCTGGAGGTCTTGTAGGATGTCTGGGTATTATAGCCTCCCTAAGAACCATGTGACAACAACCTTAGAAGTCAAGTCTACTGGGAAAAAGGCTAATGCAATATAGGTGTAGTTGCTGAACCATGAGGAGGCAATGGTCTCCTAGGAAGAAGTTAGGAAGAATAGAAGACCAGGAAAAGTTGAACTTCTGTGTCATTTTTAAGTGAAGTTAACTTTTGCTTTGTGGTTAGGGTTTCCAAGGATGGAATAGGTGGTATTCACTCTGGCCCTGCAAAAAGGTAAGAGAATGAAACCATAGACTGTAGTAAAACTGAGTCAACATAACACTAAAAGAGTTGTGGTTCCAGTCTTGATACTCAGGAAAGAAAATACACAATGGATTCTTCTGTAAGACATTTTGGAGATAGCCAGCAAGCTGCCATAATATAAAGAACTGACCTTAGACTTTATTAACAGACTAAATACCACCACTGAACACCATTTAAAGGTCAGGATGTTTTTATGTAATGTTTGAAGTGAAATTGTAATAGTCTCACACATAGTATAACTGTTAGATTGTCACAAGCGAGCTGTGTACACAAGTTTCCTGAATTAAGAAGCCTTCCAAAAACTTTATACCCTTTGTGAACGGCTGGTGTATAACTTTGCTATGGTCAACTCCATTTAGAAGCAGAAGCCATGATAGCTGAGTACTTGACTTCTTTGTCTTCATAGGTTACTGTAATTATGAATTTAAGCTTGGAACAGCATGTAGTGTAACAGCTAACAAGTGCTGAAATATGAAATTACATACGCACAACCTGAGGAAATGCAAGGGCTAGGTTTTGGAAATTCTCCAGAGATTCTGAAACTAATGATTTTTCCACAATAAGTTAGGTCCCAGTGCAACAAGGACTAATGATGTGTTTCTAAGGGATCTAAAGTTCTGTTTGATAGCTTTGCATTTACAGAGGTCGTGACTCCATCCTGAATGGAGCAGGTCTGCTTCCTGATGTTTGCTACTGATTATCACTTCTGTGCTTTCCCTTTTTCCACTTTTAAAGGACTACAAGGCAGCGATACTGTTAGGATGCAGAAATCAATATTGTGAAAAGCGGGAAGTAAAGTGTCATGAGAGATGTGAAATCAAAAGAGTCTCTCCCTCTATGCCCACAGGCTTTGAGCTTGTGGGCATGCCCTGTCTCAGGAAGGTCATGTCCTGGGCTGTTCTGTGACACTGTTCTGTGAGGTAACTTTGCAGAGGAATTTGTTGGTTTTCCAGTTTTCGCCACTGCTAAATTTTCTCTGGCTAAAAGAGTTCAATTTTGGCTGTTGTCATTAGTTTCCTGCTCTCTTTCCCCGTCCTCACCATACCCGTTAATCTTTCTCAGCTTAATCTACTTCGGTTTTAACAAGAAATAGTCTTAATAGCCACACACTGTGGATGTTAGTGGGGGGAGACACTGGGTGACAGAAAATTTGATATAAATAAATTCATGGGGTGGATGTACCACTGAGCTACGTTTCCACCATAATCAGCAGCAATTGGACCAAGTGATACAGAACCTGACAGGCAGCTCAGTACATAAGAACAAGAAAACATCAACTCTTGCTAAATTTTAAGGTCATGGATTAAAGGTATAGTCACTTACTTCAGACTATATTTTAAGTTACTAGCTCCATAAATAGCAGGTCTCAGTTGTTAACACCTTACTGGAAAAGCATAATAGGATTCCAGGGAGGAATGGGTTGAACTGTCTCGAAAGGACTTAAGTTAAAGCCTAACAGCAGAAATTCTTATTTTAAAAAATAGTCAGATTGAAATGTGCTATGGTAAGCTCTGTGATAGACTGTCCCTAGAAAGATTAATTTTTAGCTGCTGGTATCAGATGTTGGTGACAACACATTGCTAGGTTGGGTATTTTTGGGGTGGAGTTTGTTTTTCTTCTTGTTTTTTTTTTTTTTTCCCCTTTTTAATGAACTATATCTATCAATTCATTGGGACTCTTAATTTATAATTCATAGTTTGCATGATATTCAGTTGTCTACTTTTTATCAAGCCTCCTGTGGCAGAGTACAGCATAGGAACTTTTGGAGAAAGACACAGCAAGGCTCTACTTTTGTTTTGGCCAGCATCATTTATTGAAATAATACTTGTGGGATATAGGTGTGGTACTTGGGCCCTCATCTCAGACAGCTTTTTGAGCCTCAGTGGAGTTCTGCCTCAGTGTCTTCCCATTCTTAACTCGAACAATTTTTCAGGGTGTAGCTTCTTCTAAATAAACAAAAGCAACTGTCTTCTGTTGCAACATGAAACCTCAGAATAACGTGGGAATATTTTCTGTTTCAGACATAGAGAATTTCATTGCTCCTCCCCAGCTATTTGTTCAGGTGCACATCTTCTACTGCAGAACACTGCTACAGTACCAATATTTACAGGCATTTACTTTATACACTGACAATGAACCATATTAGTAATTATGCTATTCAAAGTACTTATATGCTATTGTTGTTTCGTTTTCAAGCAATAGAGCTTTGTCTGCCTTTTCTTTCCACTCGCTTTTTTTTGTCTCTCAAAATGTATAGCCTTTATATCTGGATCAATTATTTTGTTGTGTTAGGCTAATGCAACACAATGGACATGAGTGTGCCTCTAAATTCAGCACAAAACATATGTTGCGTGGGCAAAGTGGTCTCCAGGAATAAAGCAGCATATAAATTGGTTGTCATTCGGCTTTCGTCTCTTATGTCCTTTTTAATGCTTTATGTAGATCTGTAGTTTGGTGTCTAGAATTACAGCAGTTTATACAAAATACAAACATGTATAGCTTTATAATTTGTGGGTCTGAAAAACTCTTTCAACAATAATAAGTATGCACTAAGGAATTTATAACAGCCACTCTGCCAAATTACTTTTCTGCTTTAAGAATTCTCTTCACTGCATCCACAAGTAATGCAGAGCACATTTCATTTCACTCAATGGCTTTGTATTCCAGATTAGTACAAAAAATTTAACTGATGGTCATTACTATTGTATTTGCTACAAGTAAACGAGCAAGTTGTAAAAGAAACACAGTTTATGTTAAATGGTGCTCTGAAGATCATACCAAGACTTTTTGAAAAGTCTGATGGTTTTTGCTTAATCTTTTTTTTCAGCTTTCTCCAATTAATTAGCAAAATGTGCTATCCTGTTTTCAATCAAATCAGCTTTTATGATTAAAACCTCTTCAATAGTAACTTGGAAATAAATTGAAGATATTCTCAGTAAACACAGTATGAAGTCCCCAGCTGCTTTATTTGACTTTTAAGCATATTACAGTGCTGTCTGAAACGTGTCACTGTTACGTAATTTTTTACTTTTTTTTCCCCACATTACCAAGGCGCTCTAATGCCTATATTTACCTTCACTCAGTGACATTGTCTAAACTATCTAGATTATATAGACTTTTTAGTTTTATATGCATTAAAAAAATAAGATAGTTTTTGCCTGGACTAATAACTTCATTTTTGCTGGGGATAGGATGTGGTTAGATATAGATAGCTCTGAACTTTCATGAGAACCTTCAAGTTAGCTGTCCAAGTGAGTAGGAGAGAACTTAAGGAGTGTCTGTAGGGCAATTCTTAAGCATCAGGTAGAGTCTGCTGGTAGATTTGATAAAAACATACTTCCCCAAAAAAGCCCACAGCAACACGCAGAGGTTTAGTAGAGATAGTGGAACATAATTACCAGGACAGTAACAAGGAGAGGGAGGACTACATTCTTTCCATAAGCATGTAGGTGACTTCACTGTCATTAAAGAGAATTTGTGTTTTTTACAGTTCTCTAGGGACTGTGGATGAACAGGTTAAGTTTCAAATGTCCTCACTTTCTCTCCTTGCAGAACTGAAGCCCTTTACTGTAAAGATGTCTGCCCAGACATCTAAAGATACCATATTCTGGCCTGAATTAGAACCAAAGCTCAGTTGCTAAAGTTTGTCTCTAGAGGGAGATTAGAGCTGAAAGCATGAGTTTTATGACCATTCTGTTCATAAAAAGTATATTTAGTTTTGCAGATGTGATAGAGGCTCAGGACATTTTGTGGACTGTATTTTACATTGTACATATTTGGACACTCAGTACTGCAAAATATAAGACTAACATTGCTGGTTAAAAGTAACTGTGCAGTATAACCCAAACATCAGCTAAGCTGGCTTCTTCTACTGAAAAATGAAATTCCTTAACTGAGCTAACCAACTCTACACAAAACTTTCTAAACTGATGAAGAGTCAGTGATCTGAACATTTGGATTTGGTGATATATTTAAAAACCCTGAGCCAAATAATTTACAGTGTACTTGAAATACTTCCATAATTCATTGATGTGAACAGTATATTCCTATTCTCTAATAATAGACTGTGGCCCCTATAGGATATATTCCTTATTTGTTTATATGACCTCATCAAGTGCCACTTCGTATCCTGTTAAGATAAAACTACCAAGTACAGCTATCACCTAGAGCTCAATCAAGAGAAGAAAAGATAGATCAATTTTTTAAAAAAATTAATCTAATTTATGAAACATGTTTTTTTTCTTGAAAATACATTCTGCATTTTGCTACTTTTAATGATTAAACTGTCTCACAATACCCTCTTCATGAAGAAATGCTTCCCACACTTCCCTCCTATACAAGTGTTTTTTGATTACATTTTAATGAAAGTTTTGAACAACATACGCCCATGAAATACTTAAATTCTAGTTTCCAATAATTAACAAGTAATTGCCCACAGCAGTGAGTACTAGAGACAAGTGTAATAAATTAAAAACAGAACTACATACTACTGAAATCGTAGATCTCTAGTGGCATAAACTATTGATCACCTGATGAGATAGATATATAAAAAGCCATTTCTGCAATAAGAGGGGACATGAAATGACAGGTAACTGTATGAACCCATCTTACAGTGACTAGATGATACTGTCTAGGTATATTTTCCAAATTATTAAAATTTCTGCACAACCAGCAGAGACTAAACCATGGCTTTAACTTTTATAGTCAGTGTCTTAAGAAATCTAATAATAATTTTAGTGCTACTAAGATGATAAACTGTCTATCAGCTCTACGACTTCAAACTTTAGAGACTTTTAAAGTATATTCTGGTCAGGAGAACTTCATGAGCTGAGAAAGGTTCACTTGGTAGGAAGTATTTTTGGCTGAAATCTGCTGTATTTCTGCACCTGCTGTGACAAATACAGTTTACGCAAATTAGCTAGGCCACCAGTTCATGACTGCTAAAGAAGTTCAGCTCCAGTGTGAGCAATAAGTTAGAAAATTTATAATAGACTGTGGTTATATATAACATACACGGTTTTTCTTAAGGTCAGAAGGGCTCATTTCAGTCTTTCATGCCAAGAGATCACAAAAATTTTTAGAAGAGAGAGTACCCTAGATTTCAGAGAACCTCATGCAGGTAAAAATAACATGGGACATTACAGCAGAATAAAAATAAACTTGAAAAGCCCAGGATGCACAGAAATTTTTTTGTGCTGAATGCTAATATGGAATCCCCTCCCCACCTTCTAGCAATTTTTTTTAATACCTATCAGAATTCAATTTTTTCATAAAGAGGGCACATTGTACCACTGCCTTCTCTATTCCCTCACAAACACAAATGTTCAATTTCAAATACAGAAATTACTCCCCACCCCACTTTCCAAGCAAAATGGGTCACATTCTATTTAGGAAGCAGAAATCTATTGCACAGATAATAGAGTTGCTTCCTAATTCATCAAAGCTGTCCTCACAACCTGTGTGAAAGGATGGCTCTGTCCCATCTGGCTCCCTATCTATACAAAGGCTCACCTTAACTGGATGTACTAAAATAGGGAACACAGCAGACTAAACAATCACATTCTCATTTTCTCTGCCAAGCAATTTCTTACCACCCTCTGTAGCTGTGGACCCCATTTAAAATACCAGTAAGTTATTTAAAGCAACAATAAAAAACAAACAAACCAAAACTACCAAATTTCCAAATAATCTTTTGGTTCATATTCCAAGGAGATTTCTGTGTCTTCCATTCTCCTGCCTTCAGAATAACCCTGGAGCAGGGTGCATACTGGTGAGGTCATCGCTGTATTAGACCAAGCTAAACCAATCAATTTACTAAGTGAAGCACTACATAGTGACCTAGAGGGAACCCTCATGCTCTGGAGTGACAAGCGAGATAACTCAGCAGGATCTCCCATCTTGGACTGCCTTGGTGTATTAGTTTTCTTTTTCTCATTATCAAAATTTTTCATGGAAATCCATCAGCTTTGACATATTTTTGGACTCTGATACTTTAGAAGCTATGGGTGGCATTTCTAGATGAGGGAAGGGAGAGATCCCAGGTTAGTCAGACTAATAAAAACATTTTTGGTTTCCTCAAATGAAAAGCAGAAGAGTTGCACGTATCTATACATGAATACATTGTAAACCAGTTTTCTCTCTGCTTTGTTTTTCTTTTATGTCTGCATAAGCATACAGCTAGTTCAGAATAAAGATAGTATCCTGACAAGGAGAGGGATACAGACGGGAACCTGACAGTCCTGGGACTGAAATTTGCTCTGTCAAATTAGTGGTTCTCTACTGCAGTAGCTGGCTTTGCTTCAGATGCATAATCTTGTTGTTGACCTACCAGAGGCATTTGTTTGGCTATGCAATATCAAAAACCTCTGCGTTTTCCAAATAGGAAAAAAAACCCAGGATGGGTAGTGAAAGGGTGAATATACAAGTCACAGCTCAAGTTGACTGACGGGTTCTCGTTTCTGAGAAATTTGGGAAATGCACTTGTTCAAGTGTGCAAGAAATGCTGGCACATGTAAATTTTAGCAGTTATTATATTTATACTTGCAAAATAACTTTGATAGCCAGACAATACATGGGCATTCACCAAATTGAACCTGTTCTACTCGTGTTCCACTTGCCATATATACTGCAGAGGCTCTCGGTGGGAGTGGGCAATGAATGGATCTCTCATGCCAAAAAGACATTCCCTGCAGATGTTCCATCACCATGCCATTCAAGTACGGTATTCCTAGAATTTCCCACGTATTTTTTTTCCACACCAGTATTCAAAGAGGAACAGTCTTGAAACAGGGAAAACCCTCAACCTACTGCACTAACATAGAGGGGAAGGAGAATCATATATTTTAATTTCCAGTCAACTGAGGTGATTGAATTGCCTGTACAGAGATGCATGCCCTTTCCTGATCTTTCGAATGTCGGGCTGAAAAACAAGACCAAATCGAAACCCTTCCAGCTGCGAGTTGCCACCCCTCCCTCTTGCATCCTTTTGCCCCCAAAAGATTTGAACTGCACACACCTTTATCCCTGGAAAGCACACTGAGAACTGCAGTAACCAAGCTTTCCCTGTACTATTCTAGGGAGCTAGTCCTCCAAAACAGAAATGAGCTGGAGTTAAGGCTTTGTGTCCTCCTGCCAACCCCCAAAGACCACTGTCCCTCCAGCCCTATGCACATCGCCAGGTTCCAGTTCAGCAGGCTGCATCCAGCCGTCTTCAGCATTCAGCGTGGGAATGGATCAAAGATGCTCAGGTGAGCTTTTGCAAGTGTTCTCCTGTCAGGTCGAAGCCCTGCACCGTGGTACCCTGCTTCCACAGCCCTCCCACTCCACCCTTACGTGTGCCTGCCTTTTAGCCACAAAGGAAAGAAGGTGAAAAAGTGCCCAGGGGCCACATCTGGCCAGGTACTGCCGGTCACTTTGCTTTTCTTCTCCTCCTTTCTCTCCTTTTCCCCCCGACAGCGCTGCCTCCCAGAACCTGACTCGGTGAGTACGGAGGGCGCCGGGGCTGGGGGCGGCTGACAGGCACCGCACGGTCGGGCAGTCGCGCAGCTCAGACCGCAGCGGTGCGGCGCTCGCCTCCCGCGGGCGCGGGGCTCCCACCTGCCGCCAGCAGGTGCCGGGCGGGCGGCAGCGCCGGGTGACGGCGCCTGTGCGCCCCGGGGAGCGGCACAGCCCACCCACGATCGCCCCGGCGCCGGCACTCGCTTCCACCCCAAACTTCCCGTGCTGCCGAGGGCAGCACCCGCCGCACCGATCCCTCTGGAGGCACCTCCCGCGCGTCACTCACCGCCGGGGCGCGGAGCCGTGGGGCAGCGCACGCCCCGCTGTTCCATGGACGCCCGCAGGTGGCGGCAGTGGCGGAGCCGGGGGAAACGGAGCCGGGGAAAACAGAGCCGGGAGAAACGGAGCCGGGGGAAGCGTGCCCGGCAGCGGCGACCGGCAGACCCAGAGAGCGCCTGCTCTCGCCCGTCCGGCAGCGCCGCAGCCGCAACCGGAGCCAGAGCCGGAGCCGGAGCCGGGCGCCGTCTGGTTTGTACGGCCCCGCCCCGCTGCGCGTCACGGAGAGGCCCCGCCCGGCCCACGGCGGGAGGGCTCTGCCCGGTGTGGGCACGGGAGGCGTACGGGCAGGGGTCGGTGGCGTGGGCCGACCGTGCGCATGTGTCCGTGCCTGTCTGCACACACAGACGTATGTGCAAACATAGTAGTTTATCCAAATAGCGTTACAGGCCTGGGGAAACAAATGGTTATCCACAGAAAGCCCCGGATCCCTGACCCGTATCATCATAGAATGTCCTGAGTGGGAAGGGACCCACAAGGTTCGAGGAGTCCAACATCTTCTATTGCTTCCTTCCTGTACCTACAAAAATAACACCCCTGCGAGATCGCATAAATAACAGATTGATGGCACTTGTGTTTACTTCTTCTACTTGTTTATTTTCGCGGGACTTAACAAGGTGGCTCTGATTTTTTTATTTATTTATTTTTATTTCCTCCGAAATGCTTTTTGTTCAGCCAGATGAATTTAGAGTGGATGTCTAGACTGACAGGTATGCTATTTTCTAAGAGCAGCAGGGAAAAAGCCTTCTGTGCATTTAAGTCATAGGGTTAATTTATTGAAACAGGCGTGTATTTACCTCGAACTGAAAAGTGCTTTTTCAAGACAAAATGCATTAAACCCAGTATTAAGATACTGCATCCATTATTTAAACAGCCAAACTCTTGACATTTACCGTGACTAAAATGCAGGCCCAAAAACTTGGGGAAAAAAAAAAGCAAGCATAAAATCCCCTCCAAAAAGTTGGTAGATTAATTAATTTCTCACTTGATTTTGATAATTTCCGTGCAGTCTGATAGATTTGACAGAGGTGGGGTATTCCCAAAGGAGGTCAATTAGCCCTGATTGTACACAGGTCTTAGTGTTGTTTGTCTAATGAGGTAACTTCTGTTCCAAACTTTTACTTCTTTTCTGTAGCTTTTCTTCTGTAGCTTTGCTTGGAAAGAATAGTTGCTTGTTTATGAGCTTGCTTTCAGAACTGCTGCTCTCCAATGACACGTGCTTAAATTGATTTAGGGTTTGATGTTTAAATTTCCATCTGCATTGGTGGAGCTGTTTCCACAAGCATTGCAGGTCTGGGCTCTTACTGTACAAGTACACCAGCCAGTTTTTTTCCATCCTTCTACTAGAAACTGTTTCTGTGGCTGCCATGTGGGGACTGGAATGAGCTGGATCTAAACAATTTAGAGTGGTCTCTTTAAATAAGCAGTGAATGAGGAAGGCTTAAATCACCTCTCCAGTCTTTGACAGGACAGTGGCTAATATTCCTGCTGAAAGTAAGCTAATGGGAGATTTGCAGAATGCTATCATAAAATCATGGAATCAAAGAATGGGTTGGGTTTTAAGGAACCTGAAATATTATGTAGTTCCTACACCCCTGAAGTGGGTAGGAATAACATTCACTAAATTAGGCTTCCTAGAGCCCCATCCAACCTTGATGACCTTGAGCACTTCCAAGAATGGGGCATCCACAACTTCTCCAACCAGCCTGTTCCCTTGCCTCACCACCCTCATGGTAAAGAATTTCTTCCTGATATCTAATCTGAACCCACTGTCATTCAGTTTGAAGCCATTCCATCTTGTCCTGTCCACGCACTTGTAAATAATCTCTTTCTTGTAGGCTCTTTGCAGGTACTGGAAAGCAGAAATTAGGCCACCCTGAAGCCTTCTCTTTTCTAGGCTGACTAAACTCAATTCTCTCCACTTTTTCTTGTAGGAAAGGTGCTCCATTCCCCTAAGCCTCTCAGTGGCCCTCCTCTAGACTCACTCCAGCAGTCTATGTCCTTCCTGTGCTGGGGACTCCAGAGCTGAACACAATACTCCAGATGGGGTCTCACCAGAGCGGAGTAGAGAGGCAGAATCATCTTACTTGACCTGTTGGCCACACTGCTTTTGTCACAACCCCCAGTTAATGTTGGCTTTCTGGGCTGTGAGTGCACATGGCCAGCTCATGTCCAGTCTCTTATCCCCCAACAGCCCCATGTTCTTTTCAGCAGGTCTGCTCTTGATCCTGATCATTACCCAATCAGTGTAGGGGGTTTCCTTGATCCAGGTCTTGTTAAATGTTATGAGATTTCCATGGGTCAGCTTGTTGAGGTTCCTCTGGATGGCATTGCATCCTTCAGATGTGTCAACANTGTCCTGAGTGGGAAGGGACCCACAAGGTTCGAGGAGTCCAACATCTTCTATTGCTTCCTTCCTGTACCTACAAAAATAACACCCCTGCGAGATCGCATAAATAACAGATTGATGGCACTTGTGTTTACTTCTTCTACTTGTTTATTTTCGCGGGACTTAACAAGGTGGCTCTGATTTTTTTATTTATTTATTTTTATTTCCTCCGAAATGCTTTTTGTTCAGCCAGATGAATTTAGAGTGGATGTCTAGACTGACAGGTATGCTATTTTCTAAGAGCAGCAGGGAAAAAGCCTTCTGTGCATTTAAGTCATAGGGTTAATTTATTGAAACAGGCGTGTATTTACCTCGAACTGAAAAGTGCTTTTTCAAGACAAAATGCATTAAACCCAGTATTAAGATACTGCATCCATTATTTAAACAGCCAAACTCTTGACATTTACCGTGACTAAAATGCAGGCCCAAAAACTTGGGGAAAAAAAAAAGCAAGCATAAAATCCCCTCCAAAAAGTTGGTAGGGTAATTAATTTCTCACTTGATTTTGATAATTTCCGTGCAGTCTGATAGATTTGACAGAGGTGGGGTATTCCCAAAGGAGGTCAATTAGCCCTGATTGTACACAGGTCTTAGTGTTGTTTGTCTAATGAGGTAACTTCTGTTCCAAACTTTTACTTCTTTTCTGTAGCTTTTCTTCTGTAGCTTTGCTTGGAAAGAATAGTTGCTTGTTTATGAGCTTGCTTTCAGAACTGCTGCTCTCCAATGACACGTGCTTAAATTGATTTAGGGTTTGATGTTTAAATTTCCATCTGCATTGGTGGAGCTGTTTCCACAAGCATTGCAGGTCTGGGCTCTTACTGTACAAGTACACCAGCCAGTTTTTTTCCATCCTTCTACTAGAAACTGTTTCTGTGGCTGCCATGTGGGGACTGGAATGAGCTGGATCTAAACAATTTAGAGTGGTCTCTTTAAATAAGCAGTGAATGAGGAAGGCTTAAATCACCTCTCCAGTCTTTGACAGGACAGTGGCTAATATTCCTGCTGAAAGTAAGCTAATGGGAGATTTGCAGAATGCTATCATAAAATCATGGAATCAAAGAATGGGTTGGGTTTTAAGGAACCTGAAATATTATGTAGTTCCTACACCCCTGAAGTGGGTAGGAATAACATTCACTAAATTAGGCTTCCTAGAGCCCCATCCAACCTTGATGACCTTGAGCACTTCCAAGAATGGGGCATCCACAACTTCTCCAACCAGCCTGTTCCCTTGCCTCACCACCCTCATGGTAAAGAATTTCTTCCTGATATCTAATCTGAACCCACTGTCATTCAGTTTGAAGCCATTCCATCTTGTCCTGTCCACGCACTTGTAAATAATCTCTTTCTTGTAGGCTCTTTGCAGGTACTGGAAAGCAGAAATTAGGCCACCCTGAAGCCTTCTCTTTTCTAGGCTGACTAAACTCAATTCTCTCCACTTTTTCTTGTAGGAAAGGTGCTCCATTCCCCTAAGCCTCTCAGTGGCCCTCCTCTAGACTCACTCCAGCAGTCTATGTCCTTCCTGTGCTGGGGACTCCAGAGCTGAACACAATACTCCAGATGGGGTCTCACCAGAGCGGAGTAGAGAGGCAGAATCATCTTACTTGACCTGTTGGCCACACTGCTTTTGTCACAACCCCCAGTTAATGTTGGCTTTCTGGGCTGTGAGTGCACATGGCCAGCTCATGTCCAGTCTCTTATCCCCCAACAGCCCCATGTTCTTTTCAGCAGGTCTGCTCTTGATCCTGATCATTACCCAATCAGTGTAGGGGGTTTCCTTGATCCAGGTCTTGTTAAATGTTATGAGATTTCCATGGGTCAGCTTGTTGAGGTTCCTCTGGATGGCATTGCATCCTTCAGATGTGTCAACAGCAACACTCAGCTTGGTGGCATCTGGAAACTGAGAGTGCACTTGATCCCTTTGTCTATGTCATTAATGAAGATATTAAATAGCACTGGTCCCTATACAGACCCCTGAGGGACACCATTTGTCTTTGATGTCGACAGGGACTCTGAACCATAAACCACTCCCCTCTGGATGTGACAGTCCAACCAATTCCTTATCCACTGGACAGTTCACCCACTAAGTCCATCTCTCTCCAATTTAGAGTATTTCATCAGGTTCCAGAGGATTGTGTATGCTCAGGTTCTTCAGGAGGTAATGAACCTGACCTATACTTGCAGTGGGAAGTACTTTGCTCCCCCAGTCCCCACTTGAGAAATGTGGAAAAAGTGGTTGCCACTGAAGACTGAGACAAAAAAGAAGTTGAGAACCTCAACTTCTCCTCATCTGTTGTTGCTAGTCTACCAGCATTGTTTATCAGGTGGGTACACCTTCTTTGACCTTCTCAGCAGGGGTATGTCTTGTTTGACCACTGGCTGTGACTTGCTCACTGTTCATTTACTCCTTGAGTGCAGGGCTGTGGGAATGTCAGGTCACACTTGCTTACTGCACCAAAAAACAGCTTAGTGCACAAATACTATACAAAAATGTTCATGTTGTATATTTTCTTAAATCCTTTTCCTTCATCCTTGGCCTGCAATTATAACAGGAACCAATGCAATTAATTATGGAATTCTGTTTTCTAATCATGACTTCTACTGAGGGAAGAAGAGCAAAGATGCTATGTTTATTTTAGTATCACCAGCAATTTCAAGTGGATTACAGGAAGTAGGTGTGTGAGAAGTTAGTTTGTTTACAACTGTTTGTCTGCCTCCAGCCTCGAATAGACATACTTTTGTATGACTAAATTAATTAGGAAAACAAATATGTAATAGAACATCTAATGAATGAAAAATACTCAAATATGTTTTAAAAGGAATATCTCTAAATAGAATCTTGTCAAAGGTTTTCAAGGAACAAATGCAACTTATGGAAAAATAGGATGGTATAACTATAAATGTATTTTATTTTATAGTTTTGCATATTTAATATTTGAGGTGTTTCCTCTGTTTAAGTGTACTACATCATTTCAGTGTAATTCCTTTAGCACCAATATGTGCAAATACTGTACTTTTAATGTTTTAAGATAGAAGTAGAACATTACACGTGTTTACTAAAAAAAAAATAGCAATAATACTATCTTTTACTTTGTATTTTAATGCCTTTAATACTTTTATTATATATCTGAGAATCTAGTAGAGAAATACATTCATTTTCAATTAGCCTTGCTGTTTAACCCTGCTATTTATGGCATGACAGAGGGTTTTGCAAACAGGTTAAAACCAAAAAGCTTAGATGTTGTTCAACTGCTACGGACCCAAACAATTCAATCATAAGAGATCACTGTTTCTTCAATGTGATCTCTACATCAGTTACGATAATACCCTTTTCATGTTTAAAATCCAGTCTTGATATGAAAAAATCAAAAGGTGAAAAAATTTACCATTTCTTTAGGTATTTTATTCTAATAATGAACTATTTTTGGTGTCAAAATAATAACAAAAAGCATATGTGTACCTTTTAATCTGAAGATATCTTAGTGTAGCTCCAAGCCATTGCTTTATATTATCACCTTCCCAGGTAGATTAAAGATATGTTTTGCCCCAAAACATACTATCTTATTCTAATTAGGTCACTTCTCAGTATTCTTTTTGGTTTTTGTTTTCTTTTGATAGGCTAAACAAAGTGATCTCTTGCAGTGTCTCAAAGAAAGGCTTGAGAAAGTTTAGATTTAATTACTTTTCTTCACTTTTCCCAGGTTTTCATCAGTGAGTGCAATACTGATGCTTAATATTCACAATGGAAGCATTTTCACAGTTCTTTGATAATGAATTCCAATTGCCAATAAGGTTTCAAGATCTACTGGTTACTCAGTTCTTTAGCTATTTCAGATATGTTTCATTGTCATGTAATACTCACTTTTTAGAGTTAAATATTCTGAGCTACTAAAACTAATGCCTTATAAGAGATAGGTCCATTCTGGTATCATCCTTCTATTTATCAAGCAAATTTGTCATTTCCTCAAATGAGATGTATTTGACATGATAATGGTAGTGTTTCTTCAACTGTGGGAAAAGTGGTAAGAGAGAGTGACACTATGTAGAAAAGTGCTGTACTTTTATTTGTTTAATTGAGTAATGACTCATTTAGAAAATGGAAATGAGAATTCTTAAAGCCCAAAGAGTGAGAAAGGAAAGTAAAATTATCAATGCAACATTGTCAATATTCATTTATGCTTCCCTCATTTGTCCAAAAAGGAGGATGTGGAAAATGGAATGTCTGATTTTACCAAAGTTTCAGCATGTCCTGGATGTGGATGATTGATATGTGCCACACATGCAAAGGGAGAGGTTTTCTGTGCACAGAGTAAATGAAATAGGAGCTGCTCAAAGTGAAAAACTATGCTGGAGGAACTGGCAAATGATTCACAGCCAGGGTAGAATAATTTGGGGACCAGTCTGGAGTCAGGGCCCGTGTTGGGGACGGTACCCGTGTTGGAGACAAAAAGATAGCAGAGCTGAGATGGGTGGTAACTCTCCAGAGGAAATGTGGCTCCCAGGATGTACCACAGTTCCTCTCACCAGTGCTGGAGGTAGGCTTTACTGCTGGCTCAGCTCTGAAGCTGGCTGAAGCAGTTTCCAGTATAGCCCAGGAGAGCATTGGTTTCATGCTGCCATAAGCATCAGTGACATTTGAAAATTTTTTTTTAAACACTCTGCCACTATTTCTCACGGTAGGTGTTTTGGAAATGTAGAGATGGAAAGTAGCTGAAAGAGCAAAGACATGAAAATTTCCTAATTGATGAAATGCTTAGAGCTTTCTCCGTACGGTCTATGTTGTAGCTGCTTGTTACACAACAAAGTTTTCATTTGTCAAGTTGAAGTAATGCAGATACGGCTTAAGCAATTCAGGGCAATTCAGACTCACAGGTTTCTATTTTGTCACCAGGAAATACTCTGGGGAAATCAGAGAGGAATTAGTGGTGTAATCCAGTCAGCTAAGGGAATTCAGGTGTTGAATTTTAAAATACAATTAAATAGGTGTATATTAATGTGTTATTTTAAATTCAGGAAATAAAGGTCTAAAATGTAAAGAAGATGGGTATAACTTAGATCAAGAGTGTAAAGTTGCAAGTACTGCACTGTTTTGTTGAGAAAAACAAATGAAGTGAAAAGAGAAGGGAAGTATGGGAAGATGTATGTGGCTGGGAGTGTGAGTTTATGAGCTCATGTCTGAGCGGGTGAAATACATTTGAGGATTTCTGCTTTCTTATGCATTATGTTTTACCTTCAACCCCAAGGTCAGGTTGGATATGACAGCATGGCCATGAGGCCATGGCTCTTGATGGAAATAACAAGTCAATATAAATCCAGGGAACCCTACTTTCACTTTGTAAGCTGTTTGCTTCAGTACTTGCAGAGCAGGGCACTGCTGCTTGTAGGACATAATATCATTACTTATAGCACTGTGGCTTAATACAAACACTCCAAAATGAACTCTTGGGTGGTGAAACCTGATATCATACAAGATAGGTGAGCTGTTGAATTTGAAAGAAGGGCTTGGGATTTTGCAGTCCTCAGGTAGAGTTCCATTACTGTAGCCAGAAGAGACTGTACGTCTGGTCTGGAAAAGGTTCTTGTCTGGAAGTGAAGCTTTCTGGTCTGTCCAGGGAAGAGCTGTCTTTGAGGTAGAAAAAGGCAGGCTGGTTGTTCATAGTAGAAGGTACAGCTGAAACAGGGAAGCATACTGTGGGAATGAGGCAGAACGAGGCAGATTTGAACAAATGTACAAAAGGTTAATTTGTAAACTTTTTGAAAGATGAGTTTGCTTCTGTCAAATGTTCAGTCTACTGACAACCAGTTCTACTTTTTAGAAGCAATGATGGTGTATTCAGTAATGTCAGTGTTGAAGAGATGTAATATTATGGCTGGGAGCCTCTTTTACCACGTATTCTCTCTGTGGTCCAACATTTTAAAAATTAAATTCAATCAATTGAATAAAATGCAGGAAAAAGAACCAAAATGTAGCAGATGGAAAGAAACAGTGTGAAAGGGACCGGAGTGGGCTAGGTACAATACTGAAGGAGGCACAAGGAAAATCTAAAAATCTAATCTTGTAAAAATACTTTCAGGGATGATTTAACTACAAAAAATGAGCAAGGGCTTGCTGTATACGTGAGTTTATGAAAGCTAGGTGGAAGTGAAACAGAGAGCAACCTTACAGTGGAAAGAGAGTATATACGATAATTAACTGCTAATATTGAACTTTTTCAGAGAAATAAATAAAGGATTAGTCTGAAGATTCCTTACAGCCCTGTCTCATAGCTCAGTTTAAATTTTTATTTGAAATTATTTTTGTGAAGCATGCAGTAGTACCATGGCCTTCTGATTCATTTTCTTTAGGCAAACATTCTCAGATTGGTACTTTAAGTTTCATGAGTTGAGCATCAAGCACTGAGGTTGATACTGCATAAGAAAGAAGCCTGTCAAAAATTGTAGTTCCGTATAAACATTTAAGATGTTACCTATCCCTAACTATACTGCTGTTTGTAATAAGAAACAGAGATTATTACTTGATGACGCAAGGCTTGGAATGATTGCTTCTACACGATCTGAAGAATGCTGGATTTAACAAAGCAAAGGAAGAAAAAGATTAGTAGTAAGTTGACAATGGATGAGATCCAAGTTCCAGAAGATGTGTCAGACGTGTTACAGCTTTGTAAGTAACTCTACATTCCTTTGAGAATGTAGAGTATCCCATTCAGGTAAGATATTGTTATATAAAGAGAAGAAGTTAAGTACAAAGTGATAATTGTAGCAGTGTAATCTTCCCAAACAACTGTGTGGGTGACAAGGACTCAAGGAAAGAGGCAGAAAGAAGTCTAGAGGAGTTGCAGCTGCACAGCATTTTCCACTCTTCAGTTCAAGGTGACATGCTAAGGCTAGCAGAGCCTTGCAAGGGCAGCAGAGCTTGCAGGCACTGAAAAGGCAGGTAGGGCTCTTTCCCCATCCTCACCTTTTTGCTGCTGGACTCATTCATTGGCAGCTGTGTTTGCTAAAGCAGGGTAGAACTGCCAGCAAAAAGAATCATATGCTGGTTTCATGTGAGCTGCCCTGAGGAATACTTTGCCACAGCAGAAGATTGTGTGGCTAAGAGATGGTGAGAAAGGTTAGGATCCCTGTTTTCAGTGGTACATATTCACTTGAAATCAGAAAGAAAAAGTCAAATGCTATTATATTCATTGGAAGTTACTTGCAAGCACACAGACACTTTCACTCAGGGCAGGTGACAGCAATCCATGCATCTGAGTCCTGCTGTGCAGTTTCAAATCCAGAAAACAGCCTGAAGATAGGGAAAGGAGGCAGGGTAAACAATTAACTGGATTTGCCTTCCCATTCAAGCATTGTTATGTTTCCAGACTTGTAATTTCAGACATCTCTCAATGTCAAAAAGCCTCTTGTGTTATTTAGATTTATTATACCTTTAGCCTGAGACCTGGAAGATTTTTTTTTCTACTCTCAGCCATGTACAAAAGTAAGGAAATAGCCAGAAGGTCTCTGTTAGACAGGGTCTCTATTAGACAAGTTTGTTGCTTGGTCTTCTGGCTACTCTAAATCAGAAATGACTGGCCTCAGGTTATATAAAGAGAAAGATGTTTATGCTCTTCAGAATGACAGTTTCCGTCTCAGATTTTAGAGTGCATGACTGTGATTTCGAGAACTATTCTGCCTTTGTTCTGTCCCTGTGTTTTTCTGTTCCTGCCACCTGCTGGACTATATTATACCAGTTTGGGTTTTGTGTTTTTTTGTTGGTTTGTGTATGATTATTTATTTCTTTAGAAGCAAGTCCCTGTCATGCCAGTGCTACATGGTCTGTGAGAACTTAATAAAATAGGCAAGAACTGAACCTGTATATTCTAGTTGAAATGTACTCTACTGTCTTTCTTGCTTACATAAAGGAAAGAATTTCTGTTGAATTTATACTCTGCAACTCAAATATAAACCTACATGTGCTAATAAATACACACATTTTTTCTAGTACTGCAGCATACTGTTGAGGACTAGACTTTACCCAGACTTTAGTGTGTGACATGGGCAAGGAATAGATAATGGAAATGTGTGCCATATACAGCTCACTCAGCTATCACACAGAGCCTGATAGCATTGCAGCTGTCTGGAATGTCTGCTGGCTTTAAAGGGATTAAAGGTAGGTAAGGCCATGGCCCACTTTTCTTTCACACAATCAGCAGGAGGTGAATCATACTTTGTTTTCAGAAGCACTAGGGAGCAATGGGACATTTTGGAGCCATCCTTCCCATAGACAATATGTGTGTTTACCTGCTCAGCCCCAAGACTGGTATCCACTGTGTGCTCATGTGTCCCCTGGGTTTATGCTATAGAAAAAAATTCCTTTTGACTATGGAGTTGTTTCTCATTCCAAATAGAATGTAACATCACTATGTAGGCTGGAAGCCTAAAACAAGCTATGATTGCTCTTAAAGCTAAAAAATGTTTAAGGTGCTTGAGATAGCTACAGTAGGGGTATGGTTTTCTTAGATGAAAAGAACATGCCCAGACACACAGATGCTTTGTACCCTTCATTAGACACAGTGTTCAAGGTGGCGTGCTTTTCACCTATCAGATGACATACCGTAAAACTGTGTTCCTTTAAGGGCACTGTTGCTTTTAAAAGACTTTGTTGAGGTTTTTATGTGATGGCCTTTAACCTTTAATGCTCAACTCTGCCAGTACGATTCAAAGTGTTGTTTTAGTTTGCAAGGATTCCACGGAAATCAACTGACCTTGCAGGGAAAAGTACATCTAACAGAAGAAAAGAGTGTGAACCAGGTTTTCATCAAATGCCACTAATGTGTAATGTGGGCTGGTCTGTTTTTGTCTTTGTTGCATGTAACTAACTGCCACTAACCATTAGAATTTCCAGGCACAGATCAACATGGTTATGAAACCTGGATTCCAGATACAGAATGGAGTCCAAGGAAATTATATGACCCATGCTGCAGACAGAATACAAGTTTAGTGTAAAATATTTATTGCTCCAAATTATCATTGTAAGAGTAATAAAATGAAGCCATATTTGTAGGCTTCACAGTGATATATTTTTATGAGCTTAGAGCTGCTGTTTGTATAAATTCAATATAGAAGCTGTTTGGACTTGTTTCAAATTTCTGTAGCTATAGGGGAAGAACGTTTATTCCCTATTTCACTTGTTAGAAACAATGAAAAGCAAATCTTTTATCTGTTTACTAGAAAATTCAGCTTTGATGAAACTCACTACCTTTCTGAGTCTGGCTCTTTAAGTTCTGTAGAAATGGAATCAGGTTGCCTAGACATTGAGGGACAGGACCGACACCAGTTCTTTATGGGTCTTTTTAGAAGATACAGATGAAAACTGATTAGATAGATCCAGCTGATAAACTTACCCAAAACATATAGTTAATGTCAGTATTTCAACTGAGAATTGGTTTTACTGGAGAGTGAAAGAAACAAATTTAGTTGTGAAATCCTGCCTAGACCTTCCTGGTTTCTGGGATTGATTTTTTACCCCAGGTGCTCAGATCCTGGGGACTGGCTGCATCTGTGAGGTCCTTAAATAATTATGGCTCCTTGATTGTGAGAGCATCTATTAGGCCAGAATCCTTCCCTCAGAATTTTTAAATGCTGATGGTAGTTGGTAGAAACCTCGTTTGGAAATATCAAAATCATCAGAAAAATCGAGTGACTGCTATCTGCCTACCCTGGTAGCAGTATGTCGTTCATGGGGCTATCATGACTGAAAGAGCTATATTGGATTGGATATGCTTAGGGCTAGCATCATGTCAGAGTTCCTTTATGGGTTGGGAAAGGAACCCAAACCCACAACTGCTTCATGCTCACTCTTATAGTCATACTTGAGCTTTCTGGCCTCATTCGCATCTGATTCTAAAGGACTGATTTCAATATAGTTTAGGTTGTTACAGGTGGTAGTTCCCTTGAGGCATGCACTGGCTGTAAAAGAAAGCTGTGTTCCTGTGATTCTTGTTGGAGATGTCCCTGCATTACTAGAGAAGCCATATCATATGAGCCAATTCAGTTCTTTCAATGGCAGACAAGAAGGTTGATTACAACTTCTCATTAAAGAGAAAATGTAGCATGTCTGAATTTCCTTTTAATGGAAATTACCAATTTAATGTAGTGTCTTACTGATTGAAAAGTAAATGTAAAAAAAAAAAGCATTTAGTAAAAGAAAAACCTGCAGCTTTTCTTGAAAAGTCTCTTCCTCCCCTGCAGTTGTCCTAGCTTCTTGGTTGTATGTTACTCTTTTTAACTTTTGCCAAGATCTCTTATTTTCTCCCATATTTTAAAGTTATCAGGAAAAGTATCTCCTGAGAAAAAAATGTGTAGCTTTTTCTTCTTTGTGCTACCTCAAGGTACTAAAGAACCAAAGGCTCTCAAAACATTCAGTGGGTGAATATTTTGAGCCTTGTATGGTTTTAAAACTAAAACTCCTGGTTGAATTTGTAGCTTTGGGACTGGGGTCATAAAAAGGTTTTTCAAAGGAAAAATGGATTGTTTTCTATCTCACTCTGTATTTTCTTTCTCCCAACTTCTCTCCCTTATTGAAAATGGAGTAAGATATATTGCATTGGTTATAAGATAGGCTTCTCAAATAGCTGTGTGTATGTGAAAAGTAACCAGTTTTCTCCAAGACAATGTTTCATAAAATATGCCAGATTTAAAATTCATCCCTCTTTTTAGACGCTAGTGTCTCTGTGTGGACAACTTGAAACCTCTCATTCTACCTACTGTTCTTCCCTTACAGACAAGATAGCAGCATCTCCATTCACCTAGTTAAAGAAAAGAACTGACTAGTGGAACAGACTCATCACAAGCCTTTCTTAGCAGCTACCAGCAAATAAAGTTATATATGTCCAATATAAACCTTGTATTTCTTAACATCTATATAGACCTACAGTTTGAAAAAATCTGTCTTAGAATAATTTTTTTCATCAGCCTTTACTAGAGTTTTGCAATCCAAAGAAACTAATTTTGTCCTTACATTGAAGCAGAGCTATAGTAAAAGAAGGTTAATAAATGAAGTAAATGTACCCAAATTTTTCTGCTTATGTTCCTATTAGCATTGAAGAGGAGAGGCTGAGTTTCAGAGCTGTGGAAAGAGGCGGAGGCAGCACAGCTCAGAGGTGCTGGAAGGAGACAGCACAAGAGCACTGGCATCAGGGATGCTGGGGGACCAATACTTTTAGCAGAGCTAGTCCTTGAATTATCCAAATCATGTTACTATCCAAGTCATTCTGTTGATAGTACCAGATTCTACCTTCTAGTAATTCATCCTTCCAATCACAAAATGGGTTGGTGAAAGGGACTATAAAATAAAGAGGATTATAATTTTGTTTATCAATCATCTTTTTACAAATACATTGGGTTTTGGGTCACCCTCATTAATATAAATTCCTTTCTAAATCATAGGACTGTTCAAGCTGAGAGGAATCTCAAGTAATCTAGTCCAGGCTGTCCAAACCACTAGAGCATGGTCAACTGCCATGTTCTTCCAGTAATTCCTTTATGTTTAGTTGTTTGCATATGAGCTATTTGGTTAGCGCAAATCTCTTGAGCAGATTTTGCTATGTCTACCTTAACTTATTTGGCATTCTGTCACCTTGATTTCTGTGATTTCCTCTTCACTGAATTTTTTTCGGGAGTAGTCAGTTCTTATCTGTGGCTTGCCATATTGCTAGGCTTTACTATAGTATCCTCCTTTCCTATCTTCCTTTATTATAGGAACCCTTTCTTCAGTCTGCCATGTTTCTTTTTTGAACC
>VYZS01070826.1:15253-50964 GCA_013400695.1 Neodrepanis coruscans | reverse complement strand
TGTCCAGTCTCTGTTTTACTTGGCATCTGTAAGATGCCATTCTTTGTAGGGTTCCTGTGCGTTATTCCAGGACATTACACTGGTACTAAATAATCTGGAAAAGGAATCTCTGATCCATTAACCACGTTATCTCCTGTATTTAACCTTTTAGAGGATGAACAGTTTCTCTCTGCCAGGAAACCAGACTACAGACATAAGAGTTGGAGAAACAGTGTTTTTACCAATCAATGAAACACTGTTTTCACATCTGGTGGAGATTTTTGAAACACAAGTCTCTGTGCTTCATTTCCTCAGAAAAATGAAACTTCTTGTCTGCAGAACAAATTTCTCCTCAGGCCACTTTGCCTTCCCCAGCAACACGTTACAGATGACAAGCAGCCTCCTCAGACTGACCACTAATAGTTTGTCCCATTTCGGTTCTCCATAACTACAGATGTATTTTCTTCTCACGGGATACAAACCCACTTAAACATGTATGGATCCAGCCTGTGTGTGCCCCATCTGCCAGTCTCTCGACTTGTTATAATTGCTGTTGGACCCTCAAAGTTGTGAGATTATTTTAGGGAAAGCACTATACCCCCAAGTTTGTCACATACAGCCCTGAAGCAAAATGACAGACCAGATGATCCTTCTTTCAACATTATTTCCTATCATCATCTGTACCTGGACATTCCCTGGAATGACAACACTCCAATCCTGCTTTTTGCCTCAGATAATTTGGGATAGAAATGGAAGTCTTGAGGAACTTCGAAATAAGAACAGAAGCCTAATAATGTACAGCAGTGAGAAGCTGATCTCCTCAAGCAGCCAGTTATTAGAGCCGAGGTCAATTTTTCCACGTGGATGAACTTCTGAAGTCAGACATCAACTCTAATTCTTCTACAAGCATCCAAACTATGCCCTGGCAAAGAGATACTCAACACTCCCCAAAACACTCACAGTCTCAAAGTATTGTATTTATGGCTTGTAGACGTGTGTAGCTGGCAAGAATGCCATGGCACAAAAAAGCCAATGGTATACCTGCTTCTACATATGTAATTGGGATATTGTTATTCCATCTGCAATCCTTATTATTGAATAAAGTTCACACAGCAATGACTTTGCCAAAGCCTTAATTAGGAGAGAAAACACCAACCATTAAAAATTTATTTAAATAACTGTGGTAACCCCTTTTGCCTTCAATTTTCTGCAACTTAGTTGACAGCTGCCAGCACTCAGAGGAGGAAAAGCTGAGCTTCTCCTATTGTCCTCCAGTGACCCCTGCCCCCTGATGTGATCATTACAATACCAGTCCATTCCACAAGCACTAGGGAAGAGATGACATCAGAGGAAGAAAACACAACAAAACAAAAAGAATAAAAGGCAGGGAGAAATATCTGCCAGTCCATGCCCAAAAGAAGTAAGTGCTCATCACACCAACAAAAGAACACTTCTCCCATTCCCAATCCACATTCATTAGATAGTACTCATGATATCAACATAACAAAAAAAACCAACAGTGTGTCAGTGTTACTCAGGTTTGTACAGAGTCACATGAAAGAACAAGACCAAAAGATGCTCATCTAACACACACTATGAAATGCAGTCCACAAACGGCTCAAGAGAGTTTTCAAAATTTATTAGTAGCGTCTTCTCACCCCATTCCCTAACAGAGCTCCTCCCCACTCTGCAACCCAAAACCTTCCCAAATTAAGAAAGGTTAAGGTGGATGTGAAGGGAGGGAAGACAACAAAAAGGCTGTTTCAAAGTGATCCCCCAGAAAAAGAGAGGGAGAGAACTTGCTTTCCAAAGGTGCTTTCACCTCCACCTGTAGTTTTTTCATACAGACCAATGTGCCAAGGTGAACTCTGGAGCATGGGCTGCCCTTCTGAGCAGATGCTCAAACATTTGCAAGCAAGTGAGACAGAGGGCTGTTGCTAGGAGGAGTTTTGCAGAGCAGCAGGCTTCCTGCTAGACCTACATGTGCACAGGGCAGGCAAAGAAAAAAACCAGGCCCAAAGATGCCTTCTGCATCACATGTGCACGTTTGCCATCTGCTGCTGCATCTCAGAGTATTGTTGTGGATGTGAAGGAGGGCCTGCTGCTCCCTCCAGCTGATTCATTTGTTCTCATGGCCAGGGGCACCTCTCTGCAATGCAGACCTCACCAAAACAACAGCACCAATGAGTTATGATTTAATGAGGGTATGATGATAAATTGTCCTCAAAAACACACTGTTAGAGCGCAGTCTCTCCTGCTGGGTGGGTGGAGGCCTCTTTCAGGATGAGATCAGGAGAGAAGTTAAGACTGCATGTACTGCAGAGTAACCAATTCCCTCACACACAGCAGTAGTGGCATTGTATTATCTGCAGCAGATAACCAAAACCAAGCAATTGGTAACTCATCCTGAACACGGCACCTTCTCTCCTGCAGGACTCCAAAGCATTTTACAACTCACCAGCCCCAGCATGTGGCAGCTGTTCTACCCTGTACAAGCACACAAGTGGCCACAGGATGGGACCAGAATATGCTGCTAACACACTGCACCAGGAGAACAGGACAATGTAAGTGTCTGGCTGCTGAGTAGGTGCTGTTAGTAGAGCCAGGAGCTAAGAAAAACTCATTTTCTAAAATCCAGATACAATCAGATCTTTTGGCCTTACTCCTTACCCAAAAAACCCATTAACTTTGTCTGTACAGAACACTGGAGGGAAGGCTCAACACATCTCGTCATGCTCAGAGGCCATTGAGGAAGAAGGTCAGCTTGGATGGGGCTTTGAGCAACCTGATCTAATGAAAGATGTTCCAGCCCATGGCAGTGGTGCTGCACCAGACAGGTCCTTCCTGACGCAAAACATCCTATGATTCTACAATTTTCAGTCTCTAAGGAAGCCATGGCAATTAGGCACACCATAAAACTGTTTCAGGAGGTGACAGTGATGCTTTGTCCCTGTTCTCAACCAAAAGTAAAGTTCTCTCGCAGGGCAGAGACTTCCCACCTCCCCCATTTTCTATCTGACCCCTCCTTACCTTCATAGCAGTCCCGCACTGTGCCAAAGTAAACATAGTACTGGTCATTGGTGAAGAAGAGGAGACTGAGCCATGAGTCAAAGGCATAGATGGGCACGATGAAGAGGATCCGAACGATGTAGCGCTGTTCATTGGGGCAGCTGTAGCAGCGAAGGTGCATGTAGATCTGAGGGGATGGAGAGGGGAGACTGGGGTCAGCAGTGCATGGAGCAGGGAGGAGAAAGTACAACTGCACAGTCAACTGGGCCAGGAAAAATAGCAAATCGCCTCTTGATTGCCTCCAGCAGCCTCAAGGTGATGAACATAAAAAAATCACTGTTATCACATGGAATTGATATAGCAACCCTTACTTTACGGAGAGGGGGAAGGAGAAGGAAGAGGAAATGGAGGCATTTCTAATACAGTTTCTCATAGGGAATTAATTCACTGTTACATCACCTTGCACACATTCTTTAGTTCATACCTCATTTTCCAGTTATCAGTCCCACATTCCTGCTATCCACTTTTAAGTACCTAAGATTCACAACACTGCTGCTTTTCTCTGAAGAGGGAAGGTGCATGCATTTAAGCTCATGCTCCTTTTGAACACTCTCACTCCCTTGGCAGTTTTGGATGCTTTCAAGACTTTCATCTGAAGCAGCCTAAGAGAGCCCTGCAGAGAACAGCCAAAAGCTGATAAGCCACAACCAATCTGCTCAAAAAGTGCCATTCTGCACACTGGTGACAGTACAGCTATGAAGTGACAGCCATTAAGGGAGCACTGAGCTCATGCAATGTGCTCAAAGGAACCACAGAGCCACAGCATTTGTTTTGTCTGACTGTTGGCACACATGCCAATCCCTCCAAGTCACTGGCTGAGAGAGCGCAGTGTCCCCACCCCACCTGCTCCCACCACTCACAGTTTGTTAGCCATCATTAAATCCCACACCTAAGATGCTTTCCACAGAATACCCACCTCCTGAAAAAGGCACTGACCACAAGCACACCTTGAAGGTGAGCACAACTTCTGCAATGGCCTAATAACATGGCCAGAGCTTCAGAATGAGCTGTGGGTACGCTCTGTTGACCACGGAGTCAGCAGAGGCAAAGCCTCTGTATGGCAATTCCCGCTGAGCTGCTGCCCCAACTGCTGGAATTAATAACAGCTAACTTATTACATATGTGCCTCATGACTAACTGATTCTGCTGCCTGAAGAGGCACAAGCATTTGCTTGAGGCTTCACTCTGCATTTGGGGCTGTTGTAAGGATTCTCCAGGGTCTACTAAAACCTACACCGATGATTTCGCCTTTCCCTCCTAAGGGAAGGGGACTTGTCTCTTCCCTACGGTCTCTCCTCGCTGCCTCTCAGCCAGATCTGGTCAAAATCAACTGAAAGGCTCAAATATATTTCCATTTCTTCTCCCTAACCCACGAGTGGCTCCCAAAAAACTAATTTCCTGAAGAGAACAGGTTGAAAATAAACTAACAAACCTTAGGGATATTTTTGCCCTGCGACAATCCCAGTGACACATCTCACCCAGCACAGGGACAGCTGACACCAGAGTTCGGATGACTCCGGGCTTTGCCCTTGGGATGTCAAAGTTGCCCTGTGATCCACAGGATCTGCTGCCGTGTAAGGGGCCAACAGCGCATTTCAATCAACAGTGTCTCTCTAGCACTGACCTCCATCAGTTTCTCCAGAGAAGGGCATTAATGCCTAACTGTGCAATGCTATACTACACAGGAAAATGTCCTCCTACCCTCAGTAGGTGACCAATTTGACAGAAGGATCCATGGCACTTGTAATTGTTACCCAAGCTGGTGAAACCACAGGTGTTACTCCTATTCATCTCTGACTAATCCCTTTTTTAACTTCACTAGCCCCTGTAGTTTTCTAGATCCTAGTCACCACTCTGGAATCTACGACCCAACAGGTACAAAACACAGGTTGATAAATAACAGGGCTTGTATTTTCCCACTGTGTTTTTTAGTTCACATGACAACTGCATGAAAGAGAGGTACAGAACAGGATGCAGGGTTTGACTTGTTCTGGCTCCCAGGACACCTGCCCCAGAAAGACGGGAGGGGAGAAAAATTATAATAAACCATTTCCTGCTACTCCTTTCCGCAGCAGCGTTCAGCCTGTGGAACCCACTGGCACACGAGATCAAAGCAGGAATGTCAAACAACAGGTGACTACAATCTTTTAGCCAACAGTTGACACTAACAAAACGGCTGGATTCAGCTACAAAACCTGTGAAAGAACAGCCTGAGATAACACACCTTTCTGCAAACATTCAAGAGATGGCCAAATGTCTCACACCTGCTGGTTTTGAAGAGTGTGCTTCCTCTCCATTCACACTATGAAAAGGGTCTGTCCCTCCATGTGTGGGAAAGAAAAGGATGAGAAGGATGAGTGACAGGGTTTTACCTGATGGCAGGTGATGAGCAAAGCTGTCCATACAAAGAAACCTGAGATAGCCTGAGCAGCAGTGGTCATGAGGAATATTGGCTGCTCCACAGCTGTCGGGCTGCCATCCTCCGGCATCCAGGAGAAGTTAGGAGCCACAGCTGGAGTGGTGGCAGTTGACCCCAATCTGGGGGCTGCAGTGACATCAGTCATTATCATGGTGCCTTTTGGTGTGAGGTTCCAGTTGGGATTGCTAAAGAGCTGCTCACGAGCCAAGACCTGTCAAGGAAGAGAACCAAAAAGCAATTGAACCCACCTGAAAGGAGTCAGGAACGTATCAGCAACAGTACTTGGCATCTCTCACCTGCCTTTCACCAGGCTGCTCACATGTTTTACAACCAGGACCTAGGCAAGTCTGCCACTGCCACCCCTCATGATACAACAAATCACGTGGTGCTCAGGAACCTCTCGCAGCCTCCCTGAGACCACGGAACATTGCCATTGTCACCACCCTACTGCAATAAAAATATTTAAGAACCTGAGATCACAGAATCATAAAATGACTTGGGTTGGAAGGGACCTTAAAGATCATCTCATTCCAACCCTCCTGCAGTGGGCAAGGACACCTTCCACTAGACCAGGTTTCTGAGAGTCCCATTCAACCTGGCCTTGAACACGGCCAGGAATGGGGCAGCCACAACTTCTCTGGGCAACCTGTTTAAGGTAAAAAGATCAGAAAGAAGTATCTAAATCGTAAGTACTGTAAGATGACGGGCCACCTAAGCTAACAGTTCTACTTTCCATGGAAGTACAGGCTATTCTACCACATCCCAGTCTTACTGTCACCCCGCCAAACAGCAACAGGCAACAAGAACATGTGTCACAGTGTCACTGTGCAGCAAGGGAGGTGGAGGGAAGAATATCCTTATTCCTTCAGCAAGCAACCCCCATCTCTCCTACTGCCATGCTGAAAACCAGACTCAGTCCAAAGCACCCTCATTGGAAGGATATGCACTGAAAGCTTCCTCACTTAGAGAGCATGAAAACTGTGCTTCTACCAAACACTGAATGGCATGGTACAGTTAGCCAGTCTCTTATTAGTTCCACTAACTTAGCAATGTTTTCTACATGATGTGAATTTAACTTGACTGCCTTTTAAAAAAATAGTTGACCCATGAAAATACACCCAGAACACAAAAATATGCAAGATTTCAAAGCATGACCCTTGGCCATTTCCTCGATAAACAGCTCTCTTCTTTCAATTGAACAAATTCTTGAAGGTCTAAGATCTAAAGCAGCTATTATTTTCAATTTGGTTGTAAGCAGGCTCTAGTGTGACCTCTAGATTGCAGGATGATAATCCACTTAAACCAAGATCACAAGCAGGCAGCCCCTGGTTCTATCCATTAGAAGAGCTGCTTCTGATGTGGTTGCAGTAGAGACAAGGCTATCAAGGGGAACAGCATAATGTTGCCTCCTTCTGATCACCTCCTTCACGGCTTTGGGAATAGCCCTACTGTAAAAGCACGACGTAGCTCTTTCAAGGCCTTTGCGATCAGGGCTTCAGAAAGGCCAACAATCCATGGCCACAATTTGCAGCTGCAGCGGGGAAGGACACATCTGTCGTTTACTAGCAGGTCATTATACAACATAAAGGAGAGCATACAGTTGCAGATGAAAGCTCTACTTCACCTGAAACCACAGCACAAACTGGGGAACAGGTACCCAGTAAAAGCACAGGGCCAGCAGCAAGTCCTTTCCCCATGCACACTAAGGTGTGCAAATGGCCCTTCCAACACAGGTTCTCCCAAAATACACACCTGCATCAGAGGTGTGCAGCAAGCTGATGTTACTTATGCCACAGTCCACCTCACTTTTGCTTTCTTCCATGGGGGAAAAAGAAAAATCCCTCAAAATACCCAGATTTGTTTAAGCAGGTATTATCTTACTATAGATGGAGCTGCACAACTGCTGTGGTTTAATTTACAAACTAATCACCAAACTTGGCTTTTCTTCACTCTTTCCAGTTGTTGTTTTTCCAAAATAACCCTGCTCTGAGTTACAGCTTTCCATAACTGCATGTACAGCAGGGCAACTCCTTTCCAGTCCTGATCAGTACAGGAAATGTAACTGCTCAGTTTTGAGCTTCCAAACATATACACACACACATTTCATTATCTATATTACATCTAAAAATTTACAGAGATGAAGGCCGGATGGAGATGTAAAAATGTAACAACTGAACACTCAGTGCTGAGAGCGCTTCCACTGAGCTCATAAAGGGCACATCTAGAATGAAATCAGAGCAGATGCACCTGTGGTTAACCTAAGTCTAAATAAAGTGCAGCCAGATGCAATCCTGCACATCCCAGTGCACTTTGGGAGCTATGCAAGAGAGGAAGCTGCTAAGCCCTTCCTAAAGTTCAAAAGGGAGAGGATCAGCAGAGCAGACCACAAGTGACAGGAGGAACAGAACCTGGACAACCACACTCGTGCTACTCATACCACATCAGCAGCACAGACCCAAATGCAGTGTCAGTAACATCAGCAGAAGTGAAGATGTGAAAGGGGAATTCTTCTGTTCTCTGCATTCATTTTAAAAGAAGTGAAAATGGCAAAAAGTGATCAACAAGCATTTTGACATGACAAGGGTTGTGTATTCAGAAGCAAGGTCACTTCGCAGTTCAAGACTTATGTGTAACCTTAACACTACCCCCTGGTGATTATACATCAGCCTCCATTAATTACACAGTGGTGCATCATCTTCACCTAATCCCCTTTACTGGAACAGTCATCGAAATCAGTAACTCTTTCCAGCACTGTGTTCTGAAAGAAAATATACAAACCAGGGCTCCACTTCTACCCCAAAAGCCAATCCACCTCACCTGTGAGCACACCCCTGTTGCTCAGGGTTGCCCCGAGGACAATTTTTTTTTTCACTTGATGCTTTTCAATGGTTCTGTGCATCAGTTCGCAGTTCACTCTCCTGGCCAGTGAAACATGAAGGAATGCTGTATTCCCAAATCTGCAAAATCAACATACACCTTCCAAATTATCCCCTCTAATCTCCTCAAGTCCCACACATCACAGCTACAGTGACAGGTATAAGCAGTGTGCAAAGCTGTTATGCAAGACCACTGTATGCAAGAAGCTGAAGCTGTAAGAGCAGATCTGGTCTGTACTTAAGAAAAACAGACAATAACACAGATGACTGAAGCCTTAACCAGGTGAGTGGATTTCAGCCCATTCACTACCACCAGCTCAGCCTGCTGGCACCTCTTTGGCTTTGCTAGAAAGGGTATCATGAGGGTGGACTGTGGCAATTTTCTTAACAGGTCCTTCTTCTGAGATGCCTCTTGCCCTCTGTGCAGCTGGACACAAGCCCAGAAAATCATTAGAACAGATTTCCAGTAAAGATGTGTAAACATGTGCCTGGGAGCACATCACAGCAAACACAGAGCCTTGACAAGCCTTGACAGCACCTCGGCATAAACAGCTTCCCTCTTTTCTGACACTGTGAATGTGTTTTGCCACCTGTTTCTTGGGTACATCCCACCATCACAGCCCAAGCCTGTGCCACAACATACTACCCTGCTTCCTCTCACACCTGTGTAAAAAGGTACTTTCCAATAGCCACAAAACCATTCACCTTTTCACCTCCATCTTCTCCACTCTCCCACTTTGCTGCTCCAGTTGTGCAACGACCTGACTTCAGTCAGGCTTCTGGCTGTGATCTCTTTCTGGGTGCTCCTCCCAGCTTGGCTGTATTTCTCTGTTGTTTCTTGTGCATTTTAAGCTCCCTGGGACAACCATCTTTTTGTTCTCTGCCTATACAGTTCCAAGCACTGCAAGGTACCAAACCCTGAGGAAGGCACTTGACATTCCCATGTGTCAAATCAGGGGCATTTAGAAACCTGAATTACCAATGCAATACAAACCAATCTATTGCATAATACATTTTGAAGAGTTCCTCACTCTTCTGTCATATCCTGTTTTCTCTGCCTATCTCTTTCACCTCTCCCTGTCACTTTCAGTTTAAGGGAGAGTAAAGTTACTTGCACATTTATTCTCTCTATCTGGAGAGCTCTCCTAAATATATCAAAGGAAAATATTTCAACACTTGTGAATTTCACTCTTGAAGTTTTCCCCATTGCCAACTGACCACCTTGCTCCCTCCGGAGGTAACCTGCAATATAACAGGACCAGGAGAACAGAGAGGCAGAAAAAGCAAAACATTTGGAAACTGGAAACACACACACACATAAAAGTACATCTAGGCAAACACACAGGGCTTTGGGATGCAGGTTTAGATGTATTTCAGGAGGGCCACTTGGATCGGAGCTGGTACAATTCTTCTGTGCGGGCTACATGAGCTTCAGGCAGTGCTTGGGTCTGTGTGAGGTCAAAACCCAACACCCTCCAGCAGTGGAAGGCAGAGATCACACCCACATCCCCTACAGGCTGGTACCTGATCCAGCCCAGATGTCACTACAAGATGTCACACACATTAGAGCACAACAGGACCTTGTACTGCCAGGGCATTAAACACCAACCTAGTACTGGCTTAAACTTACCCAACAGATATTCTGAAAGCACTTCAGGGGCCGCTCTCAGTGCAAGGAAGGGGAAAAGAAAAGAAAAGAAAACAGAACAAAGCATGTGCTATATCTATCAAGATAACTATCCTGATAAAAACCTAGAGCAAAACACAGTTACCAGGATTCTTGATAGAGAAGAGGCTCCAAAGTGCATGGGGACCAGTTCTGTTAGAGACACCACACCGAGGTACAGCCGGGAGGGAGGTGTCCTCATGGTCTGCAACCACAGAAAAACAGCAGCACACTAATCCTCCACCAGGCACAGACTGCCAGTCCTGTATCTTTTGGAAACAGAGACCTTCTGTCTCTAACATTAACACGGCAGCTTCTTCCACGGAAAATAAACTCAGAACAGCAAACAGACAGGATGTGGCACAAGTGAAAACAAAAAACTTCATTTATCGCTTGCATAAGGGCATGGAAAATGTTACCACCGAGGAGGAGCTATTTCTACATAAACAAACAAATATGGAAACCTCATTTCTGACGCAACAAAAGTGGTGTAAGACGACAAATGAAAGGTTCAGACTTGGGCCTTCAGTTCCATGGGGTATCTCTGAAAACATATTTCACCACAGTCTAGTGAAGGAGGAGGTGGATCCTGCTCTGAGCAAGACCTACCCTGGTACTGGCAGGAAAAGAACCCCAAACAACATGACCCTGAAGCCTTTCTCTCCCATCTGTGAACAAAAGCTGTGTTTTTACAATAGACCCAACTCATGCAAGGCTGAAAGTATTTAATTTCTAAACTGCTGAGAGAGCAAAGAATGATACACAAAGCTATCCCATGAAAGAGTCTTAACAGCTAAGCCTCCTCCTGCTGTACAAGACATGATCCAACAAAACACACATGACCTGGCTGCAAGGCTCTCCTGGAGAGCTACAAGACAAGACAATGTCCCTCCTTAAAATCTACTCCACATTCACCACAGCTTTAAACATCCACCACGCTGAACTTTGTTTCTGTTAAAATACCACAAAACCATTTTCCACTCCCCTCTTAAGTTCTTATTCCTCCAAGAGTTTCTCCATTAAATTATCCTTGTTCTGGATCCAAAAAGACCAATACAGAAGTGCCATGCAGTAGATTAATCTAAGTCTGAACTTTCTGCATCTATTAGGACACAAGCAAGAGCCTTATGTAAGTGAAAGTAGGAGCTTAACTTTTTTTTCAGAATGTGCCCTTGACTCACAAGGAATACAAAAAAAGGGGACAAAGTGCTTCAAGGTTTATTATAGATCAGCTCTTTCCATTGTGCTGGGCATACATGACAAATTCATAATTGATTTAAGGTCTTCCTGATGCCCAAAGGCTTGGCATCACCAGCTGATACAGCAAAAGGTAGGAAAAGGAGAAGAGAGAGTCAGGACAAAATACCACTACACAGTAGGAGAATCACTGGCACAGCTTGAATCAGTGATAGCAATCCAAGAAAAATCAAATGCTTTTACATTTATTACTTCTCAAATTGATTTTGCTCTCTGGGGTGGCATCTCCTTTACTTAGCTACGAGACATGAAAAGGTCCCAACAGTGCACTTTTAAAGTCTGCAGTAGCACTCCCCAAACAACCTCAGCTAAGTGTGTGACCTGGCACGGAATTTTAACTGAGTACAGCTCATTTACATTTGACTGCTCATGCTGGGCAAAGCTCTCTTAATGCCACTGGTGGAAGTCAGCCCACAACACACACTTCACAGGAAGGCACACTCAGGTAACTCCGAACCAGGGGAGCAGCGCTGGGCTGGGCCCCAAGACAGGACCCACAGGACCCAAACACACACAGTAATTGAATCGACACTCACTGCACTTCACGCCAGCTGCACAACAAACTCGATCTAAAAGCAGTTCTTCTCAGTGCCACTTCTCCAGGAGTGAGCAGTCTGAACACTGAAGAGATGTCCCAGCCCCAATTTTCACCACTGTTGATACAGTCAGTGAAACAAGAGAAAAGTGGCACTAGGACATAAAACCAGTAGCATCAGCACGAGCAGAGCAGGAAGAGCAACAGCCTCAGAAGCAGAAGGCAGAGGAATCAGGCTCCTAGGAAAACCAAACCACAGGGCAAGGTACAACCCACTAAGCCACACTCAAGAGATGATCCCATGCCTATATACGCATAAGACCACAGCGTACACACAAATAATTCAACCTTCAGCAAGGTCACACCCCTTCTCTTCTCATTGTAAGGAAATTAAAACCTGAGAATACCACAAAGCTCTTCTCCACTCACAGCTCACACAGCCCCCACCCATTTTGCTAATCCACAGTCACCAGGAGAGCAGCCTCCCCTCCTCATGCGCCCATTTAAAAGCTCAGAATCAACAATAAAACCCTTTTACCCTGAGCCATGCACTCTTCTTTCCAGAGTTTTTTTCTGCTCTATTAATTTCTGTTGTCTCACTGTATTCACACAGCCCTCCTCCTCCTCTTTTTTTTTTCTTTGTGGACTGACCCACATTGTGATAGGTCAACATCCAACATCCAGTCCCTTTTTTGGAAGGGGACAGGAGAAAGAGAGAAAGGGGGAGGGAGAGGAAGAGAAGGAATGTTCCTCAACCTTCCAAGCGCTCCTTTGAGAATGGTATCCAACACACTTGGGCCATGCACTGTGTCCCTTTCCCATACTCCCAGCAGAGCCACCAGTCATAAACCAGTCAAGCCCCCTGTTCCCAGGGGAAAGACACAGAAAGACTAAAAAGATGTTCTGCAACTGGCAGAGGGGAAAGAGACAACAAGAAAAAGGATGTGTTGTAAACAGTTGTGTCCGGCTTGTCAGAAGAAGTTTGCATTTCATTCTCCAAATTCTCGAGAACAAAGTAAAATCAGAACTTATTCCACCACCAGTTTTAAAGTTACCGCAGGTTATACAGTTACTCTGTTACTTCTGAATCAGAAGTCCAACCCTACAGCAAGATGGAAAGATATCGAAAACAGAGAAGTCACATGCAAAGGGAGCTTTTTTAATATACTGGAGTATACTTTTCCACACAGAATACAATGTATGGAATCTTTCAGATTAGATCCATACTTCAATTAGCAAGTAAATGTTCTAGAAGAACCCAGACACCTTACCACAGGTCTAGGCAACTGTGCACTGGTGCACTGAGAGCAGTGGCACATCCAGCTTCATTAACACTCATTCCCTGATGCAGACATGCAGAACTGTTGTAAAAACAGGGATTCTCAACAAAGCACACAAGGCCACTCACTATGAAGCCAGTCTGTTATTGCTAAAATAACAACTGGTTGGCTTATTTTTGTTTGTGCGTTGCTTTTCCTTTTTTTTTTTCTTTAAAACTCTGAGTATGAGACACACACACCCTTCTGAATTCCTAAAAATCAGAATCCTAAATTCATGGCTCCTGTCCAACGTTACCCCCTTCACACTTCTCTCCTGCCTCCTTATTCCATCAAGAAAAGTAAAAATCCTACAAAGGTAAACTTCTAAAAGCAGAACTAGGACCTTTGTAGTCCTGGACTTGTGGGAGACGAGAGTTCCTCCCCACATAAAAATGCCAAGTTCCAGAGCTAGTTAAAGAATGAGCCCAGTCACAGCACTTCTCTGACAGAAAAGCTACCTCTGGAAGCTCCCAGGCATCGAGCAATGCCAGGGGAGGAAACCACTCTCACCCTTACTGGCTAAGGCACAGCAAAGAGAAGCAGCATCAGGAGGCAAAACTTTGCCCAGCATCCTCTCCCAAAGGCTACTCACACCACAGGAATGGCTGGGAGCTGCTCCCCCTTTCCTAGCTAAGCACAGAGCTTTGCAGAGAAGTCGCCAGGACTGTTAGAAGCTGACAGATGCCAACAGCTACTAAAACACAGTCTGAGACCATTCCAAAATATGCCCTCTCTATCCCAAAAGCCATCAACAGCAATGCATTTTCTCTATACAGAAAGGAACACACCAGGCATGTAACTGAGAAGGTGTGTGTAAAAAAAGAGACAAAACTTCAAGACAATATTTTCAGACACTATAACATTAAATTACCCAGTTGCAGGAAATTGTCTAAATGGGAATTTTTAAGAACTTCTCGCTTAAGTCTTGTAAAATCAGTGCCATCACAAAGTCATTGAGAGGGGGAAAAGGAAGTCTGTAAGTCAGGAGAATTTGGAGAAGTGAGGTCACTCCCAGCTCCCAAGGGACAATTAGCTGCAAGCAGCTTCCCCCACCACCAACCAGCCTTTCCCAGCAAAGCTGTCAGGGAGACAAGGTGTGCTGAGCCATGAAGAGAAGGTCACTTCTTTCCAATCTGCCTCCTCAGGTGATTTAACTTGTCCTGGTCCATTTTAAGTGACCTGGACAGAGGCCCAGTCACTGCTGCCTGGGCTGTACCTGAGCTGGAGGTGAGCAAGCAGCTGCAGACTCCCAGGCAATCAGCTCAGCAGCCTCCAGCAGCATCCATGTCATGTTCTGCAGCCCGGGGACGGAACACTGGGTCAGCAAGGTCAGCTGTTAAGGTATTATTTCATCTCATCTCCTTCTTGAAGCATCACTGCTGCACTACATAACATGCTGCAGTTATTTGCTTTGCCATAGAGTTGATCAGAGGCCACATGTACAACACAGATGGGCAGAGAGGAGCACTTTCCAGTTAGACACGAAAAATCTGAGGCCATGACACCATTTCTCTGTGCTCTGGGTTACTCTCCATTGTACAACATCCTCAAAGAGCTGATCCTTTCAGTATCATCAGACTCACAGCCACTGTGACTGTAAGATAATAACAGCAATATTCCCATCCTTTCAATAGCGAGAGAATTGAAGGTAGGGATACAAATATCCAGGCACTCTATGGGTTAATGCTGCAGGTAGAGCATGTCAGTTATTTCCCTTTCCCTGTAAATTATGCCCCTCGGGATCTATAAAGACTCGCTCAGACCCAGGTAGAGCACAGTTCCTGAGCAGTTTGCCTATGCACTGCATCTTCCCTGGAGACAGCTCGCTCTGTTGCTTTTCCAGGCATATTACTTACACCATCACACACAACAACTCCAAGGAAGTTGAGCTGATTTTCAGATTAGAGAGAACCTGGCTATGAACAAGTACTCCAGTCCCCTGCCTCTGCCTAGAGGGAGACCCTGAGGTGAGACTCCTGCAGAGTGGCTGCAACTCAGTGCTTCAGCTGGCAGAATTTCACTTCCAAAACTGGAATTGCTGCTCTGAAAGTATGACTAGCTGCTCTCTCCAAAAGTACTCCATAAAGGGGGAAAAAAGAGAAAAGGCAGGGGGAAAAAAATCCCACCATCAAAAAAACCTTTCTATAAGGGTGTGGTGTTTTCAGCTCAAGTATGATAATATTTTACAGCTACTTTAGTTAAGTGTTTTAATACGTTTTATCACAGCATCAAACCGCTATCAGAGTCTCAAGTGTTCCAGTAGGGTGCAATGTCTTGGCAGGAAACAGCTCTTCCACCACAAGAAAGCAAACCCCAAAGAGTTTGGGAAGAAGCAAGAACAGCACACAACACACACACTCTGCTTCCAGGAGACAGCTGGGGCAAGTCAGCACACAGAACTCCAACACAACACTGTGCTCTACAGCACCTCCAATTTCCAGGGCCTCGGCGAGCACAATCAATTACAACCCCTAAAACAGAGGAAGCTTCTGCCCCCAGCCCTGGCTGTTCAATAACACACAAGCTGCTTTGTTCCACAGCCAACAGCAGGCATGGACTGGAAAAGCTTGACTGTGCAAAGGTTAAGAGCAATTTCTCTCTATGAGGCTGTACTACCCTTGTTACCTTGCAGACAAACCCAACCTGTACATTCACTGCCGCTTTCCTTGGTTTCCTCAATTTTAGGCTGAAAACACTGAGAAAATGAGTCACAGAAGTGGCTCTTCAGAATGCAAACTTCGTATTTTACCTCAGCCTTCAATACTTTGAACAACACAACACCGGGCTCCTGAAGCAGCAAGGACCAAACAACAAACATCTCCTGAGGAATTCACTGCTCCCACCAGCCATTGCTTCAAGGGCTCCAAGATCTCCTTTGAGCTGCTGGAAAATGAAACCAGCACTTCTGCTAGAAGGAGCAGGTAAGAGTTTACCTCCACCACTGCAAACATAAGCCAATTAAACATGAACCCAGAATAGGACAGGAGAAGGCATGAAGGGTAAATTCCTCACATGGACATTAAAAGGTTGTCATTTACATCACAATATGACTATGAGATGTTTTAGTTAATGCAGCAGTAAAACTGGGTAGAGAAAGGAACTACCTTTTTTGTTTTCAGGAAGGGAGAGGGGTGTTTTAAAAGTTACTTTGAGCTGGAAAAAACCCCCAACCTACCCTCCCTTTATCCATGAAAAGAAAAGAACCCCAATCCCACAAGTGCAAACCACAGGAGCTCACCTCCCAGCCTGCTCCCAGCAAACAGGCAAAGCAGCTGACAGAGAACAAGGCACACTTCTGACTGGATTCTGTCAAATGCCTTCGTTATGCCAAACCAGTCAGTCACACTGAGATTCATTTTATAACCAGCTTGTGCATATCTAAAATCTTTCCCCTTTTAACTGCCACGTGTCCCAGGGAGACAGACAAGCAGAAGTACAGAAGATGCCTGAGTGGCTGGGAGGTGCTCATCCCCTTGTCCCCCAACATTTCCAAAACACAACCTGTTCAGTGCCCTGGACTGACTGCAGAGACCTGTGCAGAACACAAAGAAAAGCACCTGCCCACACCACTGAGCTGGTTGGGAACACTCAGTTAGTAGTAAAGCTTCCCCCATCGTTTTACAGCAAGGCCAAACATCTCTGCATCTTCTCCAGCTGCAGAGGCACCCACCTGCTGCACACACAGCACAGCCATAACAGTGATGGTATCAGGGACCTAAAAAACTACTCCACTGAACCAGAACAGCTTTGAAGCCCATTTTCTGGGGGAAAATGGTGCAAAAAAACCCTGAAGTAAGCCTTTGGAGAATACTCTCTCCAAAGCCCTTCAGTTCAGTACTTAGCCAACATCCTAAAAGCATGAGAATTTATTTTTTCCAACAGTAACACACAAACACAAACCTTTAGTGTTAGAGATCTGAGTGACATGAGCACTTCTAGAGAAATCTGTGTTCCCTTTTAGGGAGGCTGCCAAGCTCTGAGACTCAAGGTGAACGTCCAGCAACACAAGTTCCAAGGCACAGTTACCTGCTGTGTTAAAAGAGCCAAGGCTTTGTTAGTGGGCTGGATGCTTTATGAGCTTTTCATCGACTGTTTTCTTTTTCTTGCAGGATAGGAAAGACATTTCTCTTCATCCTATTAGCCTTTGCTCTGTTATTGATCAACACCTTCTATTTTTATCTTTGATGGAGGAAAAGAGACTTCTCTCTGGGGAAACCTGTCTTTATGTCTTCAATACTTATTCCTGTTCAAGCTCCTTAAGTAGCAAAAACAGTCTCAAACTTTCTGTAAGCAGGAACCATCTCCAGTAACTCCTCTAGATTTCCCACTCCTCTCTCCTCCCACTCTTGACAGCTTCACAGCGTTCCAGGCAGCTTTCATAAAGCCCTGCCTGAAACCACTCTCAGCCTCTTTCCACGATTCATCAGAACCCAGTCAGGCACACCTTCTTCTAGAGCCCTCTTTCCACTCCGCTCCGCAGCTGCCAAGGCTGAATTATCCCTCACGGAACAACAAACCATTCCAGGACACCACCAGCATCTAGCAAGACCCTCCATAACTCACCTGCGACGCACCAGCGCAGGGGCACAGCAGAGCCCCCTCGCACCCCACGGCGCCTGTCAGTCCCCCCCGCCCGGACCACAGCGGGCACAGCAAACAGCCAAACACAGCGACATCCCCCCGGTGCCCCCACGGGCCGTGACAGCCCCGGGGAGCGCGGGGCTGTGCCGGTGCCCGTGTGCGCGGGGGCTGCGGCGGGNGCGGCGGGGCTGCAGGGTGACGTCACCGCCCCGCTGTTAAAGGGCCGGCGGGCGATCCCGGCGGGATGGGATCCTGCGGGCCGGGCACAGCACGGCCCTGAGGGAGAGCGTCCCCCACACCGCAGGCAGATTTCCACCCCCGTGTCAGCGACGCACTCCGAGGAGGAAATCATACGTATAGGTGTCGGGCATCTCCCCCAAACAACAAGGAAAAAACCCCATAGGTACGGGTGCTGGAAACCTAAAGCGGTGCCTCTATTCGATCCAAAATCGAAAGGTAAAAAACAACCCAAACAAAAAAGCCCCGAACCAATCCCCAAAAGCTCTGGTAGGCACGCAAAGTGCCCGCGTTGGCAGGAGGTGACGTCCTGCCCAGACACGCTGATAACTTTCTGCTGCTGCTCGAGGAAGACACAACTCCTGAAGCACAAATGCACCCATGGAACTGCTACCCCACACCTCCCAAAATGGCAGCGCACTTCCCTTCGGCCCCAGGACAGAATTCCTACTCAAATCCCAGCAACCGCTCTCCCAAATCCATCCAGGGCACGGCTCCGCTGCCCCCAGCACCTGTAGGGAAGGGGGGAGCCCTCCACGCGGGCAGCATTCCTTTCTCACAGAAACCAGGATTTACACTGGAGACAGTCCAACTCCATTCTGATCCATCAAAAACATACTCAAAATGGAGAAAGGATAATGCAGTTTAGCGGCAACAGTACGATTTCTCTGAACTACCCTCTTCTTCCCTTCCCTCCTACTTTTCTCGTCCCAGAAGCTGGAAGCCCCACACAGCAGAGAAATGAAGGAGCAGCTCTTCCTGCTCAGCTGGGAGAGAGCAGGCTTGGAAGGAATTTGCAGAGTCACCAAGATCCATTATTTATTCCCAGCAGGTGTTTCTGAAAAATCAGTTTCAAGGGTTTTACAGAGCTTGGAAGTAACAGGCCTCTCATCTGGATAATGCAGGGATGTGTAACTACAGGAGCAGTGATTTAGAAATAAATCAGTATTAAAATTTAGTAATTTACTGCCAGACAGGTCAGACAACCTAAGGAGGGAAACCCAAACAAACCACACCACTGCAGAGACCAAAGCAGCAGGTGCCACTTCGCAGGTTGTTCAGCCTGTTTGCATCAGGTACAAGCACTGCTGTCAAGTGTTCAGAGCTGCTGCTCGGGGCCTTCTCCTTCCCTTTCCTTCAGGATTCAAATTTGAAGATAGAAGAAAGCAAGAAAACACGTAATCCAGGATCCACCTCTGGTTGTCAGTGCACACCCAAAGCCAATGGTACAGAAAGTCCCATCCCTCTCCTCCCGAAGGCCGGACGCATGGGACACCAGAGGCTCAAATCCAGGAACCAAGAGATCCTGAATCAGATTTCACATAACTCTTGCCTGTTCCAAGGCTGCAACTGCAGAGATCAGCTCAGGTTATTTTTAGGTGCTCCAGTCCTGTGCCTTTTTTCCAGTAATTCTGATCAAACTTGTTCCTGGAACTCAGAAACGGGTTCAGACACACGACAGCTTTTCCTGCATGCAAGATGTGACTCCATCAAGGATACCAGGGCCAGTGAAGGAAGAAATGACAGATGCTGGCGTCACTTTATCATTTTCTACTTTATTACTTCAAATTAACAACCACGATAAAGCTCAAAAAAGTCCAATATTTACACAGGAAAAAAGTACAAAATCCCCCCCAAAGTTCTTCAGGTTTTTTTTTGTTTTTTTAAATTACAAAGTAATAAAAAGTTTTGCTCTTTAATTAAAAAAAAGAGAGAGACAGTAAGAGGGGTAAATAAATTAGGAAAAAAATAGGGAGGAAAAATAAAAGTGTTAAATAGAAAGGGTAAAAACAAACAAAACAAAGACTAACCCCACCCTCCCCGCCCTGCCAACAACCCATCGGCTCCACACTACAGTGACAGTGTGTCTGCTACAGGCCATAGGTCGCAGTGGTGATCATTGTGTTTCAAAGCCCCAAGTGCCATAAAGCAGCTTGAGTATTCCTAAATTATATTTAAAAACAACTAAAGTGGGGGGGAAAGGAGGGGGGAGACGGATGGGAGAGGGCAGGAAGGGATTGTGCATGTATTGGTGGACCTTACTTGGGGTGGCATGAGGGAAGGAGAGAGCAAGAGCCATCACTCTGATAGAACTCCAAACTCCAGTTTCTGTGCGCCCCTCTCTTCTCCTCAAGTCCCACACTCTCTCCGCAGGAATTAAAACAGGTCTTAATCAAAAAATAAAAATAGAAAAACACGCACAGCCAGACGAAAAAAAAGACCCCGCTGCAGGGATGAGAAGTATATTTCTCCCTGTATTTCAGCTCCAGTGATCCCATCCCTCCATGGGACCAGATGCCTCTCCATAGAAATCCCTCGACGTGCGAGGACCGCTCAGATCAGGGAAGGCTGGCACTTCTCCCAACAGCCAAAAAAGAAACCGCAGAGAAGCCACCCAAGGAAAGGAAGCCCGAGTCAATGAGCAGGTTGTTGCCACAATTCCCCTCATAGCTTAAAATTCCTTTAATGCTTGAGAAAATAAATTCTGTTATAATAATAAAAATCAGACTTCTACCATCCAGTGTGGCTGGAATCTGAATCCCTCCTGGCCCAAAAGGCTCCTGAAAAGAACAAAACCGAAAAAAACCAACCAACCAAACAAAAAAACTCACCTCCCTCGCACCATCCCCTGCCCTCAGATAAAAAGGAGAGCAAAGTTAAAGTTTATATGGCTAAAAACCATATGATTTGGAAATAGCAGTTACCAAAAAAAAAAAAAAAAAACCAAAACCAAAAAATAAAGCAGGAGAAGATATCCATGAAGGAAAAAAAAAAAAATCAAAACCAGGAGCAGAGAGCCAGGAGAGAGAACTGGGGGTAGCCAGTGGGGGCAGCGGTAGGGGCTGGGGGGGCAGCAGAGGTGTTCCCACACCGCTCCCGCGTCGGCAGCTTCTCAGAGGCGTCACGCTGGGGGACACAGGCGGCCCGGCCCTCTCGGGAACGGCTCACACCAGCACGGGGGGCACAGCTCAAGTCCTCATCGTTGGCAAAAAGAAATTCTGTTGGGTTTTTCTGTTTGGGATTTTTTTTGTCTTTTATTTTTTATTTATTTTTTTTTTTAGTTTTTCTTCAGTTTTTTTGGGTTTTTCATTTTTTAAAAGAAAAATACAGTGAAGACACTAGAAAGAGAATTCAAAAGAGAAAAAAAGGCAAGAGACGTTAGGAGAAAAGGCTCTTCCCAGCACTCCCAATGCCAGCTGGAGCACAACAAATCATATCAATCCTTTCTTCTACAATCCTGCCTCCCCTGGGAGTTACCTTGTCCAGCTACAGTTGTTTCCTGTACAAGAGGCACTCACTAGCTGTGCAAAGTCTCCCACACTTCATTACGTGCTCAGCACACTCATCACACTCCTCCCCAACAGTGTCACACTGCCAGAAAAGCACTCAAGAGGAAATAATGAAATGACTCCCCAGCCCAGCACCTTCTCCACCCTCCTGGACAAATGGAAGCTACCTTCACAACTAAGACAATTCATCCCCTCAAGGTTTAGGCAGCCAACCTTGCTCTTCCCTCTGAAGCCAAAAAACATCTCTAAGATGAAAGGAAAGGAAATGCTCCAATCCCCCACAACATTATCAAAGTCTTAATCTAAGGCTTTTTTTCCCCAGCAATTCCCTCTTTGGGGGTTTGCAGGCATGAAGACAGGCTCACCTAAGCAAACACTGGTCCAGTGGCAATTTCTCCTCACTTCCCAAGGTGATCAAATGGCACACTTGTCTACAAAAGATAAAAGAGGAGTTACTAAGGGCTGGAAAACAAACAAAACAAAAAAAACACACAGAAGACACCAAAACAGAGAACGTTTCTCTCAGGACATCCTCCCTCCCAAAAGTTTACTGTTCCACTTCTCCAAACCACTGTGGTCTGGAAGAGAACCAGGTAAAGTCTTACTCCAAGCAAAGCAGAGCTAAGATGACAATACTGAGCATGGCCTCCAGAAAACATGTAACTAAAGAGTAAAAGTGTAATTTGGTACCATTCCCCTCACCACACCAGAAGCTTCAGGCTCATATCACCTCCAGCAGACCAGGTAAAAACTGTTCTGGGGCCCACAGTCCTTCTGGGACATGCAGGCCAAGGCCACAAACATTGCAGCAGGGACCCACCTGTGATGCTGAAATCCGTGACACTTCTTGCCGCCCTGTGAGGTCAGATGAGGAGACGTTGGCAGGAGCTCCTCGGTGTAACCTCATGCTGACCTTCCGCTCCCTGTCCACTCTTGAGATTGCTCTGGGGGACGTGTTGCCTGTTGGGGCAGAAAAACGTCGAGACAAAAATATCAGGCAATAATTTTGGTCTCCAGCCAACAACAGTGGCGGCACCCTTCCCAAGCTCTGCCATCCCGCTCACCGGACTGCTGGATTCGGGAGGTGGGGGTAGAGGCCATGGGCTCGGTGACATTGCGAAGACGGTTGGCAGTGGCTCCAGCAGGTGGGCCAGGGGGCAGTGCTCGCGTGGCTGACCCTCGGAGTTGCCCCATCCTCTCCTCTCGCTCATGCTCTCGCCGCTCCCGATCCATATCCTCAGGGTTCCGGGCTGCTCCCTGTGGAAAGAAACATGGCTGTCAGGCAGGAGAGACAGCAGCAGCCCCAAACAGAAAACACATGGTACTCCATCACACCAAGGAAGCAGAGCTCCATCCCTAAAACGTGTTCTCCCACCACCACCTTCCACTACACCGAGAGACAACCTCATTCTGTTCCATGAAGAAACAGGAAAGAAAGCATACGGTACTACAGGTGTTATTGCAATCCATGTCCCACCTCCAATCATAGTCCTCTCCTGAAAAATGTTCTCTACTTACCTATAGCTATAGATCTACTGACACACATGCTCCATCAGACATACTCACTAATACAACAGGCTATACCCCTAGTTAGCACCAAACAACTCTGCCTCTCTTCACCTCACCTGCTCTCCTTTTTCAAGTTGTTCACCAGGGCTAAATACAAACAGCAGGCAGCTTCCAACTTTCCCCTCCCTCTCCATGATATAAACCAACCCCTGTCCAGCCCTTTCACCACACACACTCACAAATTTAAGCATGTTCCAGTCAAAGACGTAGTCGTAGGAGAAGCCTTGGCGGTGGAAGAGGTTGCGGAAGAGTTGCCGCAGGTACGAGTAGTCGGGTTTATCATCAAACCTCAGTGAACGGCAGAAGTTGAGGTATGTCGAGAACTCAGCTGGAAAGAGCAGAGAACAGCTGGCTGTTGAACATGATCCAACCTCCCATGTCCTACCATGGAGCTGCTGCAGCCTTTCAGCTGTATAATAAAGTGCTTTTGCCACTAAGAAAGCCCCATCCCTATTTTTGCCAGGAAAAATGCTCACACATCTCTTGTCAGTTTCTCCAGGCAAAACTTAGCAAGTCACTAAGCCTGTCAAAGGACACTAGGAAAGCAGGCCTAAAGAAGAGGTGGAGGTGAGCTTTGGAAGTTCAGCTCAGACTAGAAGTCCTCCTGGTTCAGTAGCCTGTCTTATGCAGTAGCCAGAAGTAGACAGCTACAGAGGAGAAAAAGTGGGGCAGGCATGTCTGACACTTCCATTGAAATTAGCCCAGCTCCCATCTACTTTCAGCTCCAGGAACTTCCTGATCTGAATGTGGTTTCTGGTTTAGTAACCCTCACTGGATCTCTCTTCCACATACTTGTCCCATCTCTCCCTGAACTCCTATAAGCTTTAAGTATCTACATCTTCTGAGAAGGTGTTCCACTACTGCTGCCACAATTTACTACTGGCTGTGTGAAGAATCACATTGTTTTGTTTTGAAGCTAGCAGGAACTAGCTTTGTTTCTCCTCCAATACAAGAGCTAGTGCCACCAAGTAATTGTCTCCCATCCAGACATCCGTAGGCATAGTGAGTGCATAGACTTCTACTGACTCTCTAATCACCTCTTTTCTAGGTTCCAGCAAACTCGTTACTTGTGCAGAAATTACCTCACCCCTGGTCACCCTTTTGGCCCTTTCCCTGGACGTTTTTCCAGTTCTACCACATCCTTTGTGGAAGACTAGGATGGACCAGAGCTACACAGTGCATGCAAGATGCGAGTTTGGGCGTCTTTCATAGTAATTCCTAACATTTCTCTTCCTCAGCAGCACGAAGTTGCTATTTTCACAGAGCCATCTATTGTAACTTCAACAGCTCATTGTTGAGTGGCACTGGTCAGCTGGAGTCTACTGTTGTGCGTATGGCATGAGGACCAAAAATTCTCTCTGTTCTCACATACATTACTCCACATTTACCTACAAAGAACTGCATTTGCCACTTCATTGCCTGTTTATTTCTGGGATTCCTCATTAACCAGTAAAAACTAAGGATCATCAGGACACCTTCTCAGCTCACTGCTCACCCCCCTTCCAAACTGCTCCTGAAGTCCTAAAGATCCCTCTCAGCTCACTCACGCATTTACTAACATAAGGTTCGACATTCCACAAAAGCAGGTTTCCCACTTCTGGACCAGAACTGTACCACCACCAGTCTGTTTGTCAGCAGCATATCCTGGTCTGGGGGTATTGGACACTGCCCTTTAGGATTCAGGATGCCATGGGGTTTCAGCAGGTGAACAAGCGAAGCAGCAGACAAGACAGCCATCAAGATGAGAGCACTTACAAGGGTACCCTTTGCAGAGCACTTCAATGGGTGTTGACATCTTTTTCTCACTGATCCTCTCGTACTTTTGGCGCTTGGTGGCAGCCTTGAGGCCCTGCCAGGGCAGCGAGCCCAGGTTGAAATACATGAGCACATAACCCAGGCTCTCCAGGTCATCACGGCGACTTTGTTCTGTGAGAAGTTACAAAGGGGCAAAGAGTGAGCAGCAGTGCTTTGGCAATCAAATAGATTTGGAGGTGAAACAGAACAATCACCCCTCTCTCTTCTTTTTGAGATTTCTATGGATAGACAAACTTGTAGAAGACATTCCGGTGCAAATTCCTGTGAGGGTGGTCATATTACACAAGTTAAAGTGCTCCTCTCCCCATACAGCCCAACTCACTTCATAACTAATGACTGTGACTACCTCCTCACTTGGACAAGCTTTAATTCACACAAAAATTTAACAGCTCAAGAAGTGCTACAGCAATACTGCCTACTTTGCTCTTCCCAGTCCCAGAGGAAGGGCACCTACACTTCTCCACCCAGAAAGATTCTTCAACCCAGGGATTAGTCATGACAGAAGTAGTCACAGAAAGACAAAGCTAACAGAGGTAAGCCCAACACGACCCTTTCAAACACATCTTCTGATTAAACTGCTGATACTCTTTACACAGGGCAGAAACAAGGAACTAGGGACCCCTTCTTGTAGTAAACAACTCTGTTGATAGTTTAGAGGAGCCTAACATGTAATACTGTGCAAAGACGTCTTTCCAGTTTGATGGCATTTTTCAAGCTGTGGAGGAAAGGGGCATACTTTTAACAAAAGCTTCCCCTCCAAATGGGGAATGACTGTGTAACTGGCATAACTACCAACTCTACTCAGAACAAGGATTGCCCTTAATATGCTTTTGCAAGGACCTACTTTTAGATACTTACTTACGAAACAAAAGAAATTGCCTCACAAAAAAACCCCAAAACTTTCACACCAAACTTGTTCTCCGGGATGGCAAAGCCATCTTAAGTTTCAAGATAGATAGAAATGGATTTGATGCAGAATTTCAACCACTGCAGAAGTTAACTGGTTAACTTGTGAAACTCTTCCCGGTTCCTCCAATATGCTTGCAAATTCATCTATAATTCTTGCCAAAAAGCTCTTGCCCTTGTTTCCCTCCCAAATTAAATAAACATTTTGGAGAAAGTACTTTACATCTCGAGGAGAACAACAACTGACATAGATAACAGGCAGGCAAAACAGGGCTTGAGGGAGAGCACAGGCATAGAGGAAAGACTAAAGAGAATCATCTATTAGATTAATTTACTACTACATCATATTTTGCAGGATTCAGTGCCACATCCTAGAAGATGCTGCAGATTATGTACAGGTCTGTGGGTTAACTGTCAGCATCAGTTACATACTACCACCTGCCCCATTCAAAGGCCTGTAGATCATTACAGCTACCCCTTATTTTGCTAGCTGAACAAAAAGAAGGTACAAAGCTACAAAGAAGTAGCTGTAGCAGGTCACAGATGTCCAGCTGTCCCAACACAAACTGTGGGTCACATGGCTCTTTCTTCTTCCTGCATCCCTCTCATAACCTCCTAGTGGTTTTGAGAACTGGGGCGTGGCAAGTTAAAACTACTGAGGAGAAAAAGAAAGAAAAAAAGCACTGTGGTTGCAGAAGAAAAGGAGGATTTTATCACTTCATAAATGAGAAGAGAGAGCCTTTTGGTCAAAGAAAATGAAACACCATAAAAACACCACATTCCAAGACAGGAGCAGAGGAGAAAACAGCCTTGCAGATCCCCAAAGTGTCTTACTTTCAGTGTGCAGAAATAACAGCATTTTTTGACCTCACTAACTTACTGCCTCAGGTTGCCCACTTTAAAGGGGCTAATACTTCCTAATCTTATCAGGCTACTGCCAAGGATAATTACACGACTGTCTGGGAGATGCTTAGGTGCTATGTAGGGAGCAGGGAAAAGAAACTCAGTTTTGCATTTGGCCTAAGGTTGGAATACGTGTACTCTCAGAGGGCCACAATTACTCACCGTGCATATCAAATAAACAAAACTAAACAATATTTGTTAATGACCTACATCCTTAGACAGGAGGCATGTGGAGTCAGAATGCACACCCAGGGCCTGAAAGTGCAGGACTGAGGTTACCCTTGTCTCCTGTAATCTGGCAGCCCTTGACTTATCCATGCTGTAGCTTTAAAGCATCTAACTGTGGGTTCTTGTCTAGAGCGTGGTAGTGCACCTCAGAGGAGCAGGGAAAGGCAGGGCAGGAACCAGAGTAACCTACTGAACAAGCAAGTCAGCCTTTCAGGAATAAATCAGGATCTTGCCTCCAAAATCTTGCTTGAACTCCAAGGGCAGGGTGGATAACACACCACTACTAACTACTACTAACAGCAGTTTTGAGCACAATCACCAAAACCATCCAGAAAAGGATACGTTCTGTGAACACATGCCTGGGCACAGACCTAGCGATTTTTGGGAAGGCCAGAATTGGAGACTGGAGGTTAGGGAGCCTGAAGGCAGTGGGGGAACGCTACAAGCCTTTAGTGAAGGGATGAGAGGGGTTACAAAACCAAACTGGGAAGCTAATCAGTGTCCATTACATACATGCAAACACACCTTAACCGTGACTTAACACAGCAGTATCATCAAGGAAAAACAACTGCAAGCAAAACACCTAATTATTAAAAGGCTGAATGGTAAGTGTTTGACCGTGCTGCAGCCCCGACGTTGAGTACCTCACGTACATGTGGTCATTGTAGCCCACTTAAACAATTTCAGTGAGATTCAAATCTCTGATAAACCTGAACTACCACCATGTCGGGTCACAGTGTGCAGCTACCTCAAAACATTGTAGCAGTCTTTAATCTATAACCCTAACTACAAGTTACTGAATTAAACCTTGTATGATGGTGAAAGACAACAGTTCCTACATCCTGTTTCTTTATTTCATCTTCAGTTACTTTTACACATCTCCAAAGTTTAATTATATTTGTTATATATGTATATATATATTATATATGTTGGTCTCATATACCAACATCATCAGGATACTAGATAGCATTAGATAGCAAAAACTTTACCTCAACACACCAAAGAAGCATTATTTAGTATCACTACTTTCCACTTTTAGAAACCTGATAATCAGTGACTAACTCTAGCAGCATCCCTGGGATGCAGGAAGTAAAAAATCTTACTTTGCAGTTTGAAAAGAGAAGCACAAGCAACACGAATGCACAACCAGAGCAAGTCAGTCCAGAAGGAGGATTACAGTCATGACCTGTGATACCGTATCACACTTCCTCTCTCAATTTTCTTTCAGCTTCTCAGCTCTCTTACAATGGGGGAATTTTTTGAAAGACAATTTTATGAAAATGTCTTTTTCATAAGACACTCAAACTTTTCCTCTCTCCCTCCCAAAACCCCTTCCAATAGAAAACACAAAGTTGTCTTCCCACACAACCCAGCACAACCCCTCAAACCCGACCTCTCAAACCCAACCCACTCCGCGAGCAGTTTTCTGCCAGTTCCCTCCTCCTACTCCCAGCGAGGTTCCCAGCCAGCCCACACCCTCGCTCCCTTCCCAAAGCAGAGTCTTCAGAAGGCGCGTCAGGGGTGAGTAGCAGAACAGGAAAAGACATGCTTGGGCAAAGACGGAAGACTGAGAACTGGTTGCCTTGGACACAAAGTTCATGACAAAACATGTTTCTTTGCAGCCTAAATTGCCTTCTAGTCCTGTCCAGAGAATATTTCCCTCCGCTCCGATCCTGTCCAAAGAGATGTTGTTCCCATGCAGGACTCCCTAGAAATCAGCTGTCCTCCCTGGAACCAGTCCAGCTGCAAGCAAGCTTAACCAAACAATGTTTTTCTGACTATATACTCAGATCTGATCTTGCGCATGCTGGACTACAGTTCCCCTTTTCCTTCTCACTGCATGGCAACAGCCTTTAAAAACAAATAATCAGGAATGGGTGACAGAGAGCAGGATGAGCAGGAGGACTTTATGACCCACACAGCCTACAATGATGCCATCTAGGATATGCATTTGGGAAGGCACTTCCCTCTGCCCCCAGCCTCCTGTTAGCCAGACAGAGCCCACCAGGCTTTTTCCAAAACTGTCTCCTGGGCTCTCTGGGCATCTATTTCAGACTTCATAAGCTACAGTGGGTGCAGGGGACTCTCATCCCTAGAGCATGTGAAAATTGACTGGAATGCGTGAACCAAAGCCTGCACAGTCCAATGACTCCTGCAACGGCAGGTCCCCAGCTGTGGAAACCCTCCCCAGTCTTGCCTCCTACTTCTTTCCCCAGTCACTGGGAAAAGAATGTGTTTCCTCCAGACATTGGAATGCCCAATCCTTAGCTTGCACATTTAAATAAAGGCATTTATTCATTTGCTATTCCTGTCACACGAATACCCCGGCACCTGGTTCCTTCCCTCTCCCTAGAATGCATTAATGTAACATTAAGACAGAGAATTTAGTCTCTGAAAAGTCAAAAAATTCAGAGTCACGGTTCCCATGGCAATGCTGCTAACTCACAAATGTGTGTCTGTCATATACCCTGTGGTAAGGTCTTGAGAAACAGGAACTCCAGCTGAAACCCCAGCACCCCCATCCCCTTTCCTCCAGGCAAGTCATGTAACCTTTATGCCGTTCAGGGGAACTCTCAGCAACATGGAGATAATTCACCCGAGACCTGTTGTGCAGAGAAACTCACACCCAGACTTTCCCGAAGCAAAGGGCATGAAGAGAGGCGGCTGTGCTCAGACTGGTGGCACATACAATTTGCCCTTGGATTACTGTTTAGACGTTGTTTGTTCATCCTGACACACAAGCCAAGCACCAGCAGTAAAGGGCTAAGTTGGGGTGGGATGAATAATGAAGTCATTTGAAAGCCACAACCAGACGTTTAGCCTCTCGTGATCAGTTCAGGCAGAGCAGGCACACACAAAAGAATCAACAGACATAGCAGTGAGAATTATTTTGTGCATGTCTCCTTGTGGTAGTTTCCATGGCTGTGGAAATCTTGACTGAGAATTCAATAGAGAGTCAGTTATATATATGCAGGTCAAGCCAAAATACAGAAGCCCAACTCAGAAAGCTCTACGAGAACTATTTTTACAACATGGAGGAGGTCAGGAGATCACAGCCCACTCAACACACAACATTCCCCATTTTTACGTAAATAAAGCATTTTCCAGCTACAGTTATACAGTATTAAGCAAGGAAGACAGTGGGAAACCTCTTTACTTTCTGCAGGTCAAGTATTGACTCCAGATATCTGAGAAATACATGCAAGAGGGGAGAATGCAGGAAGAACGAGGTCATGAAATCCTGTGTAAGCTGTTAGCTTAAAAGGTCTGAGTTCCTTGCTCTGACTTTCATATTCCCAGGTTATACATTTCAGAAGTCTCCCAGAGATACAAACTGAGCTGCAAGAACAGCAGCTACTTCCCTGGGTCCACAGGCAGGACAGCTTCAGTGTTTCTGCTCTTTAGATTTGCCAGTCAATAGCAGAACCAAGTCAGCCTCCCCAGAGTGGACCCTATGGTAACTAAGAAAGCCTCACACTGAAAACAAAGTTCAGCCAAAATTTAGCAGAGGAAAGAGGTCAAACACCGGAAAGAAGGTTTTGGTTAGAGCACAGAGGACAAAACTGCAAGAGGTTTTCAACTATGTTCCTCACAGCCATCAGCGGCTGATTCCAGGGACAAGAGTCCAGGGACAGGAGGTTTAAGTACAGCAGGTACTATCCTGCACAAGGTTTTTACAAAACTTGGGATGATTGTCATCACCAATGCAACACTTGGCTGAGCTCTGAGCACTCTCTCAGCCTAGTTTCACTCCCATGGTAGTAGCCATAGACACTAAGGGCAGAGCCCTACCTCTCTAAAGCTGCCTGAGTGGTGAATGGGGTAGTGTGCTTCACAGACACACACTTATTTTAAAGACCCATCACAGCCAGTTCTCAGTCATAAAACCTGGACGTCCAGGCAGCTGAAAACCTCCCCTCATTCCAGTTTCTTGTACACTTCCAGCACATGGGTGTTGCCATCTTTAGTGGCTAGTAACACCACACTGCAGTGGGCCTGTATCCTCCAGCTTTGACAGCTACAGAATAATCACTGACAAAGGCTCTTGGGAGTCAAGAAAGGTTTCAATTGCACATATTCCTAAAGTCGCCGTGGAGCAGAGTCGTGGAGGTCATAGCCTTGATGCTCCACAGGACCCCACTGTACTAAGCAGTGCACAAACACATACCAGTAGAAAATTTCTGCCTTCAGAAGCTCAGAGTGGCACCAAAGGCAGGAGAGGTAACACAAGTGTAGCTTTTAAGCTTTCTGCCCACCATCTCAAGGCAGGTCAGCAGTGGAGCCAGGCACAGAACCCAACTCTCTCCTTCTGGGAACACACTATCTCCCCTGGAAAGCCCCACTAAGGGAAAAGAGCAGGCTCACCAATTCCCAGGTGGGTGTTGATAGAGGCATAACGGGCTGTGCCAGTCAGATTCTTGTTTTCCCGGTAAGGGATGTGCTGGTGGGTCCGGGCATCTCGGTACTTCTTGGCCAAACCAAAATCAATGATGTATACTAGGTTGCCTTTTTTGCCAAGGCCCATAAGGAAGTTGTCTGGCTTTACATCCCGATGGATGAAGTTCTTGGAATGAATGTACTCAATACGGCTGATCTGGAATGGGGGATAGATAGATAGATAGATAGATAGATAAATAAATAAATAAATAAATAAATAAATAAATANTGGACCTTTCTGCCTTTAAACAGTCTCTCAGCCTCCTCCTTCTTCCCTGGGTGCCCTGAGAAGAAAGGGGTTTCTGAGCATGGCTGGAATAAATAAATAAATAAATAAGACAAGCAAGAAACAGAGATAGATTAACTGCCTTATGTTAACTGCCTCTGTTAAAAATACTACCCTGTCCAGGACATTAGCCTTTCAGAGTAGGGAAAAGGACACTTCATAGAGAAAACAGCCAAGGAAAACACAGCCTCTGAAGGCTGCAGGATCTGGAGATGGAATTCAACCCTGCACACCAGCTCAGTCCTCAGGTGGGGGAGGTCTCCATTAACACCACAAGGAAGGATGGAAAGCAAGTCTGTATGAACTAAAACTTTCAGCTTCAGCATTGACAGCTGTCAACTTTCAAATTCAGCCAGGCTAGGAAAGGAGGGCATCCATCCAGAAGAGCTAAAGGTCTTAAACCCAGGGCATGGACAGTTCAGTTGAGATAGGTAGTGATGCCAATCATTCATCATGCAGGCAAAAGTATCTACATGTGCAACACTAATACAGGGTGGGCAGCAGGGGAAGGAAAGAGGGATGGAGATCAGGGAAAACCATCAGTGTCTAACTTCCCGGCCCCCAACTTCACTAAGAAACAGAAAGCTGGCAGCCAGTAAATGAAGAAAGCTTGGGATACAACAGTTCTCAAGCAGAGGGGATGGGAGAAAAAATAAAAAAGGCATGGAAAAGAAGAGTAGGCACAAAAGCTTCAGAGGAAACTCACCATCTGGTCTGCCAGGAGCAGAACTGTCTTGAGACTAAATTTGCGGGAACAGAAGTTGAAGAGATCTTCCAGGCTGGGCCCCAAGAGCTCCATCACCATCACATTATAATCCCCCTCTGCTCCACACCACTTAATGGAGGGGATACCCACTGGGAAAAGAGAAAGATTAAGACCATGGAAAAGAGAATAGGTGCTGCATCCCCTGCTGAGAAGATCATATGTAATACCAAATCATTTCTTTCCTAAGGCCCTCCAGAATAATTTCCTTCATCAACCACTCCCCCAGCCCCATCTTTTCTTCCCCATCTCACCTCCTCCCTGCATCATCTTGTAGAATTTGCTTTCAATGTGGAGCTGGGGATGCTTGGTTTTCACACATTCCAGTTTGATGGCCACCTCTTCACCAGTTGCAATATTGGCTCCTGCATAGAAACGAGCATGAAATGAAGATTGCACAAGCTTCCACTTAAGTTAAACACTTTTAACAAGGCCTGTAAAAATGCCCAGACTTTAAGATTTACCCTGAAATTTATTCTCTATGACAGAACTGAAATTCAGCCACTTCATTCAGAGTTTCCAGCGCCGCTATTTGTAACTCTAAGCGCAGAGAAAGGCACACAAATAGGAAACCAGGTCTGATCCTGCAAGCCAGGCTAGAACAACAATCCCACAACATGTTAACTGCCTTGTTATCTCAAAGAGTGCCAGACTTTGAGAGGTCAATCTATACGTACTATACAATCAATAGTACCTAAAGTGAGTGAAAATTTCAGCTGCCTCTGATCATACACCTGGCCCCTGAACCCAAGTCACTCACCAGCCAGTGATACAGAGTATCTCTTCCCTTGCAAAATTACTGGTTACCTCAGTTACAACATTTCAAGACAGCAAATTAGCTCAGGAGGAGAAATTAGTAATATTCCCAGCTATCTGTTTCCTCCACAGCTCTGACCTGCCCAATATAGACAATTCTAAATCCCCAGCTTTTCCCTCTCCTGAGGGCTTCAATAATACCTTTATCTTTTGCCAACACAGAAACATTTGCTATATCCTAAATTAGAAGCGCGAAGAAATAAACTGAATCCAGTCCTGAATTAAGCTGCCCAGACACTTTTGTTGAAGGTATTGCTAGATACTTTGCAATGACACTAAACTATCACCCCACACACTTCTTTCTGAAAACAACTGAGCTGCCAGCTGTGAAAGCCAGCACTCTGGTCCCCAAGTGCACTGTCAAAGAAGGAACAGGCTGCTCTCTCTCTCATACCAGCTGAACGGATTCCAGATGTTTCCCATCATCCTAAAATGGAAAGAACAAATATCTGTACACAGGTCACAGGAATAACACTCAAGAGTTGCTTCTCTCCCCCTCCTGCCATGCCTGCCTCACACACACACACACACACATATATATACAGACAAGTCCTTCTTCGTATCTGGAACTATTAGAAATCACACTCAACCACAAATCAGAGAGCAGCTCTGATCACAAGCAGCTTATGAACACTGTCATAAAGTAAACTACTCCAGAACACGCATGCCAAACATGAGCTGGAGTCAAAGGTGATGTTTTCTAGATATCTCATAGCTAGTTTTAGTGGGTCTGGCTAATTTGTGCCTCCTGAACCCTCTGATAAGACTTTAAGAGTCCACAAGGACAGTTGCAGATAAATCTCTCCATTTATCCTCTTTCACACACCTCCTCCAGAGCCAGGGTCCAAGGAAAAAAAAAAGAAATGTTCACACAACTGGATCCCTTTTCCTCCCAGATCTTAAGGTTCTCCTGTTGAAGATGTCTGGCTTGTAAACAAAGTTAGCCAAGAGCTGCCTGCTAGCCAAAACAAATAATCTAGATGCTACAGCGCCGGGTTGAGACAGACAAGCTGCGAGGAATTTGTAAGAGAGCAACAAAAATGATCAAGGCCTAGGGGGATTGATTTACTAAGGAAGATTAAAAGAGCTAAATTTGTAACATAGACAAGAGATACAACTAAGAAGGGTGGGGAGGAAGAATGGGACATGACAACAGTCTGCAAATATTTGAAAGCTGTAAACACTAAGAAGGGAAAGGAATTATTTAGGGTGCTCTAAAGGAGGGGAAGGAGGAGCAATGAGATTAATTTAATAAGGATTTTAACTTAGGATGAAGGAGAAGGGAAAGGCAAAAGGCCGTCCTGAGAGGTAGAGCCATTTGTCCAAAGGTTAGTTTTGAAAAGATACTGCCATTTTCCACTTAAAAACTGCTGGCCAGAAAAACAAGCCTGTACATTTCCTTCACTGCACCACAGAACCCTTCTTACAAGCATGAGGAGTGCAAGAAGGAAAAGAGCAGGAAAAGGGACTAGTATCTACCTTTTAAATTAGTGTTCAATCACTGACCCTCAATCACAGCATGGAAACACCCAGGATATCCAGAAAGGATAAGAGTGCTTCCTTCCCTCATTCCCTTCTCTTTCCTCTGCTTTTGTGAAGACTTTCCTCCAAATCCTCTGAAGCAGCTCCTTTGTCCATTTCCCAGGGGAAATTTTTCCCTCTCCTAATCCGTCTGCTGACACACAAGTACTGATGAGTCTTTCTGACTTTTGGCATCAGCAGTATTAGTATTTTGAACAAACCCTACCCCCAAAAGTTGAACCATGGAAACATGAATGAGTTCTCATCTCCACATTACCCTTAGGAATGTCTAGGAAGATGACAATGCATCCATCTACAAGGCTGGCTGCAGGTAGGGAGTGTTATCTGTGGGCACATAAAGCTGGAAAAGGGAAAGCAGGGCTAGGCCTCAAGTAGACTTAGATTTTTCAAAATGTGAATATGCTCTCAGATGGCATTCAGACCCACATTCTCCATAGCCCAAACAGGAGTGCTAGTCTCTTAGAAAAAGAAGAGACAACCCTGTGGCCTACAAGAGCAAAAGTGGAATCACAGGATGGTTTGGGTTGGAAGGGACCTTAAAGGCCATTTAGCTCCAACCCCTGCTATAAGCAGGGAAACCTTTCACTAGACCAGATTGCTCAGAGGCCCATCCAGCCCGGCCTGGAACACTTCCATCCACAACTTCTCTGGGCAACCTGTTCAGTGCAACACTATCCCCCTAGTAAAGAGTTTCTTCCTGATAGCTAATCTAAATCTGTCCTCTTTCAGTTTAAACCCACTCTCCCTTGTCCTGTAACTAAATGCTCTTGCAAAAAGTCTCTTCTCATCTTTCTTGTAGGCTCCCTTCAGGTACTGGAAGGCTGCAATTAGGTCACCCTGAAGCCTTTTCTTCAGGCTGAACAATCCAAATTCTCTCAGCCCTTCCTCAATAGGAGTCATGCTCCATCCCTCTAACCATTTTCACGCCCCTCCTCTGAGCCAATCAGACCTAATGAGGAGTTCTTTGTTGAGGGGGTCACTGACTTTAGGCTTGCTCCCTCCCGAAACCCCACTGTGTCCACAGGTTGCTCCCGCTACCATTTCTTTGCTAGAGATCCACTCAGATCAAGACCACCATGAGTGAGGGGGGAATTTAAGAGCAGGAATCTCTCCGATCCTTTGTTCCATGCTTTAACCATCACCTTTTTTAAGGATACAAGCACAAAAGCAATAGTTCTCTGCTCTCTTTCTAGACTGGAAAGCACCACGTTTCAGACA
>VYZS01070826.1:0-15111 GCA_013400695.1 Neodrepanis coruscans | reverse complement strand
AATATGCCCCCACCACGTCTATCCCCCAAAGTAAACATGGGAAGGAAGGCATTGTGCTTTAAGCTCCAGCTGAGGATTAACACAGTCCACCCTTTGTGTCTACCCCATGTAGAAATCCAAGTTTTCTTCTGACAGAAAAAAAACCAAAAACAAATCCCAAAGAGCATAGCACACACCACCCACTGGTTACAGAACAGGTGAAGGTAGTAACATCCCAAAAGAGAGAAGCTGAGGATAAATCATACAGCTTCTGCTCATTCTCAGAGGCAGACAAGGCTTATCTGTCTGTCCCTGCTCTGTCTCCACACCATCATCAAGAGAGAGAGAGAACTGTGAGGTGAATCTGGTGCAGGAGAGAAGTCCTTGTGAATGAGTCCTTCTGTCTGCAGAGCAGGCTGTGAGAGTACAGCATGAGCACAAGCGTCCTCCAGACGCACCGATCCCTCCAGGCTGGGGAGTCACCCAGGCTCCAACAAGTCTCGCTATCACTGCTTCAAAACATGCTGGCTTGCACCTCAATGAACATCACAAGGGCTTTGATACTGCACTCAAATAACTTGGTTGAATCCCGCTGTGCTCACCACACTAGGGCACTGGGGCTTCCTCTGCCTCTCATGTTTGGTCACAGGCAAGGCAGGCACAACCCGCTCACCAGGGGTTGTTTTCCACATCTGCTTTGCACAGGTGGACAACCTGTTACATGGTGCACGGACGAACACAGGATCAGGCCTTTCCTTTCAGTACCTTCTTTCTTTCCCCATATGTATCCCAGATGTTTTGCAAGATCCTGACAATTTACACAATTTATAGTGCCCTACAGAGCGTCTGGAAGGCTTCAAGCCCAAGCATAGGTGGAAAATCCTGTGTCTGGGCTATCACCCCTGAATTCCCAGCACCTGGGAATTAAAAGCACTGTCACCTGGACATTAACTGGCTGGAGGGTCACAGAGGAGTGGCATACAGGAGTAGGCAGCAGTAGAAGCAGCACACAGTGGAATTGGGATCCCAGATACATTATTTATCATCTTTTTTCATGCTCTGGATAAAGGTGGCAATGAAGCCTGTTACTGATGATTCCCACAGGACACTTAATCAAGAGAGGCTGCCAACACCAATCAAGAGAGAATAATAAAGCAAAAGAGAACTGGAGGTAAAAGCCAGAGGTTGAAAACAGATGGTGATTTACAAGCACAGGAAAAACTAATCTGAACTAGAGGTATTCAACAAAAGGGACTCAGGAAGGAATGTGAAGACATTGGGAGATCCTAGAAGAGGTCTCCTGCAATACTGCTAACAGTGTGCTAAGGCCAATCCTGCAACCCGATAGTGCTGGTGATGGGGGAAGCCAAGGAGACCCAAATCAGCCTATGCAGAGGCATCACATTACAGATCACTCGAGGGTAGTCCTTCATTGGCAGGCACTGGAAATGCCACACCTCAAATGCAGTGTTGGCTCCAAGCTGCTCAGCAGATGGACAAACTAGGAAAAATTGAAAGAGCAGCAAAAGTGAGGAGTGGTGGATGTACTGGAAAGTAAAATACAACTCGACTGAGCAAATTAACAGTCAAGGAGCACATGACGACCATCTGTAAGCACCCAAAGACACCAAGGGAAAGTGCAGGCATTCTGCTGGCCTGCAGGACTACAGCTAAACAGGTAGTGGTGAGGACCAGATGACACCAGCTCTCATGAAGGGATCAATCAGGCTACTGGGTAGTCTCGCCACTCTGGCCCCATACAGTTTGAGCCAATAAAAATACAAGCAGGTAAAGCATCAGGGAACATATCTACACATCAGCACACTGGCTTGGAAGAACTTCTACCCTGGTGACCGGCTGTGGTAACAGGAAACCCAGATTCATGGGCTCTGTCCATTAAGCTTCCAGTTCAGGTCATTCCAGACATTAACTCTAAATCCCATTTGAGATCTAACAGATCTAAGCCCCAGGACTTCAACCACACCAGGTTCTCCAACCTGTTTTACACCACCCGGTCTCAGACCTCTCTCTTAAAGGTCTGGACTGCTTTTTCCACTACCAGTCTTCCCAAAACTTTATTCCTTTTACCCTTGAAGGCACAGCTATGTCCTCCCTTTCTACCACCCACTCTTTACAGAGTGTATATCCACGCACACCCAAGCTCAAGAAAAGGAAGCGAGAATGCTGGAGTAGGGTGTACGACAAATATGTCCCAAACAGCCCAAATCTAAATCAGTCTGATCAAACACCGCTCTGTCTCCAGTATCTGCAAGGCAAAGCTGAGCTCATCCCACTTTCTTTGCCATCAGAAGACTGGCAGCAAGTAGCAGTATTCCTTGAAGCTCTCTTTCTCTTCTCCACCCCCTCCAATCTTACATGGTGCCCGCAAATACCAACAGGCAAGAAAGACAACCCCGAAACAATGATGCAATTGAGAAAAATAACCTTGCAGGTGGAAGGACAGACTGTCACACTCACCTAGGTAAATGTCTCCAAACGAACCGCTGCCAATCTTTCTGCCCAGCCGGTATTTGTTCCCCACTCGAAGCTCCATGATTCAGTTGTGCTGAGAAAAGAAGCACAGAAAGCACAATGTCAGAGCAGAAACAGGAAGTGAATCATGTAAGACTACAGAAGAGACCTCCCCACTTCACCCAGAGACTGAGTACAGTTCTAAATCTTGAAATACGTCACCTTCTACATGGCCTCTATCATCAATCCTGATCTCCTGATCAGGAGATAGCTTGAGCTAAAAACAATGAAGGAACACAACCCTCTCAAACATGTTTTCCATGTTTCCATCATTAGAACAAAGAAAGACTGAACCTCTTCCCCATCATTTTGTTCAGAGACTGGAGAAGGGATTAGGAAATCCCTCCTAAGGAGGTTTCAGTGGGTGATCATGCTTTACCTACTGTAAAGAGGTACTGCCTCTTGTACCCTGCAGTATCTGGCACCAGGACAGAAGTAACCCCATGAGACATGAGAAAGAACAGGTACAGCAAACCCTACAAGAAAGAGTTGCACTCTGACCCAACCCTAGTCCAGCACCTCGGTGGTGGTGAAGCACAGGACTCAAGAGCTGCAAGGGAAAGACAGACTTCCAGGAGCAACTCCACCACTCACAGGCAGAGGCTGGCACAGGGGACAGGGAGGAGACATCTCACTGAACTGAATCCTTTAAGGCACAAACTGACTAGGAACACCACTTGCTTATCTCCACATGCTTCTGCTGATGGGATCAGCCTCCTCTGGTTTACGTGAGCCTCTTCGTCTCTGTTACCTACCTAGGTGTGACTGCTGTTTGTTTTTAGCAGCTTGGGCCCTTCCTCATCCCTTTACCTGCGGTGATTAGCTAACCCTTTGACCTGATATACCCCATCAACATGCCCAGGCTTAGCCTTCTCACCTTCCACAGAAAACCAACCAGGTGGAACGACCACAGCCACAGAGTTTGTTCTCCCTGCCAACCTCAACTTCTGCTGCAGACACCTCTGCTGCGGTTTGCACTTCACAGCCCCTTTTCCCTCACTCCTTTCTATGGCCACCAACTTGTTCCAGGAACCAGGTCTCTTCCTGAGACAGCCAATGCGTCTCCTTTTAGAGGGATTTGCCACAGCCCTAATTTATGCAATGCCACAATATTAGCGTACAAAATGCAGACACAGAGCCTGTTGGGGACAGGAAAGGTGAGGAATGATTCATGTTTTCTCAAGTGGGTGAGAGGAACTTTCCCCTGCTGGAGCTTGGTGGGAAGGAAGCATCACTGAAGGAAAGAAGGAAGGAATGGCCTTGTGAGACAGAAGTACAAAAAAATAATCCCAGCTACAGGATTCTGGGCATACTATAAATCCAGAGCTGCTTCTCCTGCCCCAGGAGATGGGATTACAGAAAGAAGAATGGATGGACTGTGGAGATGTACAGGGAAATAATCCTATCAAGGCATTCAGGGGACATTGTAAACCCTGAAAGCAGAGCTCCAGTCACCAGAAACCACACACAAAACACTTAGAGGTGGAGTCCCCTCACCTAGTATTTACTTATGCGTGTGGGTTTCTGTGCACCTATAGTCTACAAAACCCTGTGGCTATTTCTGACTTTCTTACTACAAAGAATGTAGGCAGAGCCTTGTGAACTGAACCAGGAGGCAGGCGTACCTGGGTGAGGGCACAGCAAACAGACATGATTTTTATCCGCTGCCTGCTGTTCTGTATAACCCCATTAACATACGTCTGACTTGCTTACGCTCCTACTCCAATAAACGAGCAAAGTTCTGTGTCCCCAGGAACCCGCCACACCACTGTCAAGACAGCTCTCAAATCTCCTTCCTTCATGGCATGTTTGCCCAGGCCTGTGAACCCTGAGCACTTCCACTCAAGTCCAACTACCAGCTGGGGCGACCACAAGGCACACACTGGGCAATATGTCCCAGTGGGGTCTTCTCCACACAGCAAGTATTGCTCTGCAACACCACAGCCCCAAGACCAAGTTTGGCCCCACTCTTCTGGGACAGGCAGAAGCCAGGTTAAGAAGGGTTTCTCACACATGGAGACAGCAGCCCTTCAAACTGATTAAGCAACAGGCTCCAAAGGGGAATCTAAAAAATGCTCCGGGGCGCGGGGGTGGAGGCAGGAAGCAGGATAATGGAGTAAAAAAATCATGGTCTTGCACAGCTGTCATTCTGTCTTATCTTCCCCCCAACACATACACACACACAAGTGTGCGTATAAAACCTGGGTGGAGGACGGCCAGAGAGCAACCGCCTAGATTCATGGGAATGGGGCAGGACACACATCCCACCCCCTCAACAACTGCTCCAGGAGTTAAAACACCCATCACATTTGCTTCTACTTCACACACATACTCCCAACCATCTACAGCTTCCGCCCTTATAATCTGATCTTCAGGTCTGCTGTTATAAAAAGAAAGAAAATTTTACATATAAAATATATATTCTTATATGCGAAATTTGTATGACTCCCTATATATTATTTATACATGTAAAATCTAAAAAGCCATCCCTCCTTCCCACCCCTCACAGCAGGCTTAACCCCCCTCCAGCCCTGCCACCCTTCCTGCACTCTTACAGCCAGGCAGCACTCTCAGGGGCTGCAAGGCAATCATTTAGTTAAACCATTTAGTTTTCCATAAGGGATTAACACACATACAACCTCAAAGCGAGTGTGTGCTCTGCATGAGCGTTTGCATACATGAATATCCAATACTACACAGCCTCAAAAAAAATAATAATACTATCCAGCCATCATCGCTGCTTACACACACACACACACCATTTTGCACCAGCCCTTTTTATATAATAAAAAATACCCACGTACAGGCACAAAGGCCATTATATAAACACACGATAAGAGTTGATACCACACTGCTGTGCCAGCAATGATGGCGACCAAAGATGCAGGGACCATCTTCGGCGGGGGGGGGGAGGGGGGGGGGCACAAGAGGGACACCTCAATCCCACCCGAGGGAGTCAGGAAGGAGATGATAACCCTGTCTAGCGAAGGCCCCGCAAAAACAAACCCACAGTTCCATAATGGAGGCTGCCGATCCCAGCACCACTCCAGCTTTCAGTGGAAGTGCAGGGAGTGAGGGCTGCTTTGCTCATAGACCATGAAGGCTTTACACGGCTTTTTTTTTTTTTTGGGGGGGGGGTTACGAAGGAAATAAAGGAAGAGGCTGGCAAAACAGCAATTTGAACTGGCTTCAAAATGGGATGGAAAAAAGAAAAAAAATTACGTTTTGATTGAAATGCAAAACATCAAATCCCTCCAGACCCTTTCACACTTAAAAAAAAAGGAGAGCAGCAAATAAGATGGGGGGGAGAGAACAAACCTCATGCACAGAGCATTTGGACTACATTTGACGAAGATACAGCCACAACAGGAAAACAGGNAAGACAGCTCTCAAATCTCCTTCCTTCATGGCATGTTTGCCCAGGCCTGTGAACCCTGAGCACTTCCACTCAAGTCCAACTACCAGCTGGGGCGACCACAAGGCACACACTGGGCAATATGTCCCAGTGGGGTCTTCTCCACACAGCAAGTATTGCTCTGCAACACCACAGCCCCAAGACCAAGTTTGGCCCCACTCTTCTGGGACAGGCAGAAGCCAGGTTAAGAAGGGTTTCTCACACATGGAGACAGCAGCCCTTCAAACTGATTAAGCAACAGGCTCCAAAGGGGAATCTAAAAAATGCTCCGGGGCGCGGGGGTGGAGGCAGGAAGCAGGATAATGGAGTAAAAAAATCATGGTCTTGCACAGCTGTCATTCTGTCTTATCTTCCCCCCAACACATACACACACACAAGTGTGCGTATAAAACCTGGGTGGAGGACGGCCAGAGAGCAACCGCCTAGATTCATGGGAATGGGGCAGGACACACATCCCACCCCCTCAACAACTGCTCCAGGAGTTAAAACACCCATCACATTTGCTTCTACTTCACACACATACTCCCAACCATCTACAGCTTCCGCCCTTATAATCTGATCTTCAGGTCTGCTGTTATAAAAAGAAAGAAAATTTTACATATAAAATATATATTCTTATATGTGAAATTTGTATGACTCCCTATATATTATTTATACATGTAAAATCTAAAAAGCCATCCCTCCTTCCCACCCCTCACAGCAGGCTTAACCCCCCTCCAGCCCTGCCACCCTTCCTGCACTCTTACAGCCAGGCAGCACTCTCAGGGGCTGCAAGGCAATCATTTAGTTAAACCATTTAGTTTTCCATAAGGGATTAACACACATACAACCTCAAAGCGAGTGTGTGCTCTGCATGAGCGTTTGCATACATGAATATCCAATACTACACAGCCTCAAAAAAAATAATAATACTATCCAGCCATCATCGCTGCTTACACACACACACACACCATTTTGCACCAGCCCTTTTTATATAATAAAAAATACCCACGTACAGGCACAAAGGCCATTATATAAACACACGATAAGAGTTGATACCACACTGCTGTGCCAGCAATGATGGCGACCAAAGATGCNGGAAGGGGGAGAACACAAAAAAACCCCCCAAAACCAACAAAAAAAGATGTCCCTTACACCCCCCACCCCCTACAGGCAAGACACTACGCGAAGACAGCCGTACCCGGGCTGTTATTTTTCCGGGTAGGTAACAAAAAGCTGCCACCCCCGGGAACGGCGCTGAACTTCTCCTCGCCCCCCCTCCCTCGGCGCCGGCCGCGGCCATCGCCCCCCGCCCCTACTGCCCCCCACAACAGGAAACTCCGACCCTCATACCCCCCCTCTCCGAAATGCAGACACCGCTTCTCCCCCGAAACAGGCGATGAGTGGGGCTGGGGAGGGAGACAAGGAGCATCAGTGAACGGAAGGCGTAGAGGGGGGTTAAGTCATCCGGGGGGCGGCCCCCTGCCGGGACCCCCGCAGTCCCCCGCCGAGAACACACGGCACCCCCTCCCCGATCGGCCCCGTCGGTGGCCAGGCAGGGCCCCGGCAGGCGGAGAAAGGGAAGAAGGGGAAGCTCTCCCCCCACCAAATCCGCCGGTAGCGGAGGGGGCGACCCCCTCCCCGCGCCCCCACAAAGGGGCTTTTGTCCCCCGCCGTCCCCCCCGGCCCGGCGNTTCCCCCGGGGTTTGCGCCCCAAGATGCGGGTGGGCGCCCCCCATACCCACCCTGACGGGAAGGGGGCCGTGTGGGGATGCTGCTCCGCCGGCTGTCAGGGGGCCAGGCGGCCGCGGCGNGGATTGGGGAGGGCTGGTGGCGGCCGTGCCCGGCGCGTCCCTCCTTCTCTCGGCTCGGCGCGGCGCGGCGCTGCCTGCCGCCTCCCGCCCGCTCGCCGTCCCCTCCAGCCGGCGTGTGCTCGGCACAGCCCGGCGCTCACCCAGTTTCCATTGAGCCCCGGAGCCAAACCCACTGATGTCACCCAGCGCAGCCCCGGCCCTCCTCCTCCTCCGCCTCCTCCTCCGCCCGCCGTTAAAGGCGCAACCGCCGCCGCCACTCCCGCTGCCTTCCCGCCCGCCGTCCCTCAGCCTCGCCGAGGGAGCACTGGGACAGACCCCCACAGCAGGGTGGCCCCACATAGGGATGATCAAACAAGGGTGGTGGGGGCCATCGCGTTGGCGGTGGATGCCAAGCAGGGGTCCAGCAGGAAGGACAATGAGGCATCAGAGCCACCCCAACCCCATAGAGAGTGTCAGGGCTGCTCAGCCCGCGCCCCTCCGGAGCAGGGACGCAACTTGGGTGGAGCACCTACACATCCACACGAACGACAGCACCCACCAGCAGTGTGGTGCAAAGCTGGGGATACTCCCCAGACCCGGGGGTATTTGGGGGCCGGGTGGCCACAACAAGCCCCAGAGCAGCTGAGAAAGCGAACTGAGTCAGGGGGATTATCCATGCACCAGACCTGTATGGGGGTCTAGGAGCAGACCGCAGGATGGGGACGTATTTAGAGGCTCCTGGGAGATTGGAAAAAAAAAAGTAAATTTGGATGGGCAAAGGAGGATGGAGGTGCTGTTGTGAGTTCCGGGAGCAGGACTGGTAGTAGAGGCTGTAGGGTGTAGGGTGAGTGGGGAGGGAACAGCAGTAGGGACTGTGGAGCTAGAACCAGATGCTGTCCAGCTTCACAGGCACTGGATGCCTCAAAAGGGTCCAGGAGCTGCTTCAGCTTCATCGCAAAGTCAAGAACCCCAGTTTCTGCAGGAGGAGATAAGCATGATAGGGAAGAGCTCAGAAGCCCCCATACCAGGACAGCCCTTAAGTGCATCTAAGCCAGGACCTCCATGTCAAATTCCAAACAAAAAACATAAGCATGGGCTGTTGGCACCAGGAGGCCCAAGCTGCAGCCGTGCTGGCACCTTGAGCTGCAGAAAGCAGTCGTTGCATCAAGTCATACTAAGATGGTGGGTTTCAATGATCTGAATCCCACTGACTGTCAGTGCCCAAACTGAGTTAGTGGGCCGTTGAAACCTGGGAATAATTCCTCACTTATACAAGCCTTTGGGAACCAGTGATGTTTCCCCCTCTCATTGCTGGGCTAGTTTTATCACGAAACTTTGCCTCCACTTGGAGAAGTTAAAATTTAATTGAGTTTTTCGTAGTAATGACATTTCCTTACACATGCTCCATTGAACCTCTGTTGTTTCACAGCTTATGTAACAGTGAGCAGATGGGAAGGCAGGTAATAAAGTACTGAGCCACTGCCAGATCCAGCTGAGGGCTTGCCCTCCTTCCCTGCATGGGTGCACCTCAGTCAGGAGGGGATTTGCTGGAGTCCAGCATCACCCACCACTCACAATTTTGCTGTGAGTGGCAGGCTCATACAGGCACTGAGCAAGGTGGGCTCTGATAGAGAGCCTGGAAGGATAGATTTGGAGCAGAATCCAGGAGAGGCAGCTTTCAGTATGGCTGGTAGGAGCAGAGTTTGGGGTGACACTGCCTGGCAGACAGATTCAGGGTCTGGGAGGACAGTGGCCATGCCAGCTCTTCCCCTGTTGCTGGCTGAGGCAGCAGGAGGAAGAAATCTCGAACGTAGACATATCCTTTGGGGATGAAATTGGAGTATGTGCACGGACACTTCAGCTACCTTTATTTTAATCATTTACAGCTTAAAATAAGAACTCTTTAATTAGAAACATTCCCTTAATTGAATTGTAATCAAGTTTTTAGTGCTGGCTAACCATATGATCAAATAACACCCACCTCTCTTCAAGCATTGCCTAGTTACACCTCTTCTTATGGAGTAATTTTTATTAGGGAGCCTGGGCCAGGGGCTGCAGATTTTGGCTATGTGTGTAGCAGCCAGTACTGGAGGGACCCTCTCTGCATCAGTGCTCCAGTGGTGCAACAGGTAACTCCTGCCCCAGTGTCCAAAAAAGGAAAGTGTTATATACAAGACAAACAGCAGGACCCCTACTACAACTAGAGAGAGGTTGGGGTTGGGTTGGGAAGACGTTTGAGGGACAAGCAGAATCCATGCTTACAATCTGTGCTGGGTCACCACCATGCTGCTCCAGTGATCAAACTGGTGTGCAGCTGCAGCCACAAGCATGTTTTCTCCTCTGTGCACCTCTCCAAAGTTGAACACCCCCTCAGGTTTAGCCCTGTATTAGGCACCACAATACAACAACCAATGTACACTAAGACTCAGTTCGAACAACAGCACCTGGAAGGCTGTCTAACTTCCCAGACCCAGCAACGAAATGCAGCTGCACTCAAAACCCCATACCAGGATGAGATCCTTAGGAGGTCTCACCTCATCCTGTCTGCCTGGTTTGCCTGGAAGGGATCTTTGGGTGTAAGAGCATGGAAGAGAATCCAAGCCCCTTTACTCAGAACTGGGGGACCTGCACCTGGGATATTTCATTTCTACCTTTCACAGAGTTCAGGCATGGTCAAAGCATCTCCAAATGATATAGGGACTGCTACTGATGAAGGCAGGCAAGCAGGAGATGGGCTACATGAGACTACATTCGGCTGCTGTTTTATTCACATGGGAAGTCCTTGGGCTTGTCCACGGTGCTTATGCTGCAGGACTCTTGAGGGAACCCATGGCAATGTGTCTTGAGTCATGTGGGCTGGTGAATCCATGGGGGCTATACCTCACTGAGCACCCAACCAGCCTGACCACTGCCCACCATGTCATTCCTCATGTAGGAAAGGAAAAGAAGGGCTAGAATTGTCCTGTTTACTCACAGTGTCATGGCTGGGTGGCTGTCCATGGTACATGATATTCATAGCAGCTAGTAAACTCGTGGGAAAGCTGAACTCCAGTAACCTAGCAGACTTCAGAGAACCACCAGGTTGCATTTGGCAGCTTTTCCTGATCCACAGTGAGACGAATCCCATTTCACCCACTATCTGGAGAAGAACACAGTGCCTTGAAGACCAAAGTCACTTCACCACAGAGAGACTTGCCTCTGCTAGGGAAGTGTGAGTAATCAGGGAAAGAGCAGAGAAAACTTCGACGCTGTGCTGAAGTTCTGCTTTTGCAAAACCAGTGAAAGCAAGAAAAGAAGTAAGAACAAGCACATTGCCACCTGCAATTCAAGAGAAAAGGTACCTGAGGAGGCAGGTACCTGCAGCTTCACACATCCAGCTGAGCTGACAGAGTTCTTCAAAGCATTAACTCACAATTCATTCAGAGCATGCAGCCCCCACTCCAAAAACAATGGTCGGTGTTCATAAGGTCTTTTTTACACAACATACACTCTAGTTTCTCAGAACTTCCCAAATAATAATAGATTTGTCTTTTCAACAGTCATACCAAGCAAGAGAGTAGCACTTTAGAGAAGACCCAGCATTCCTGGAGGGAAAATCAAATGCAGCCTGCAAGATGCACTGAGCACTTTGCCAAAGCACCCTGCATTTTAAATCCTTTTCTAGAGTCCAGTGCAAGTTCCCATTCACATGCAACAGGGAGAAATAAATACTCTGCAAATGAGACATTAGGATCCCAGGATAGCACACGTCTAAAAACAAAGCAAAATGCCAAAATAAATAAAACATAGCTAATAGCTACCTCTGAAAATACTGCTGTGAGTGACTTGCTCAGCATCAGGTAGGAAATCCACAGCAGAGGCAGGGATCCAGGCCAACACACAACTGCCTCAACAATGAGTCACTCCTTTTTCTTCACGCTTTTGGGGAAAAAAGCCCCAACAACAACAACAAAAGAATTTATGCTGAGTCCCTGCAAAGAGCTTTTTTCATGACACAACCCAGACTCATCCAGAGGTGTCCTGTGGAAAATAAATCTGTGGCCACATAATTAAAGACTCAACCATAATTCATATGCATGAGGACACTGAAGGGCAGTTGTACAGCCAGCCTTGATACTGACATTTCTCAGTGATGATACAGAGAGCAGCAATTGCCTGCGTCCTCAGCAAGGAGCAGCATTAGAAAGAGGTGAGACATGCTTTGGGGTGGCATTTGGGGTAACGGGAACAGTAAGGCTTGGGAGGAAGACTTGGGAGAAGACTTTTCTTAGGGCACTGGAGAAGTCTCTGGTTAGAGAAACAGAGGTTGATATGCTGTCCTTCTTGTTTCCCATGTGCCGTCCAAGTCTTCCCACTTTTCATTTCCTTTCTTAAGGCTTGTCATGAGGCCCTGAGCTCTGGGCTAGGCCTCTGTCCCCTCCCAGGTCCACCTCACCTGCCTGTTTCTTCCCCTACTGTACTCTAAGGGGTGGCTCTGCTGTGTGTCCTGGGCCAGTCAGCCACAGCCTTCTCACCATATTCTGTCCCTCTCCACACAAGGTGTTCCCAGAAAGGTGTCCAAGCCTTTCTGGGTAGTTGGTTGGTGGGAGCTCCCTTCCATTGCCAGTGCCCATCTGTTATCAGAAACTCCCATTCCCCAGGCAAATGGTCTGTGTGCTGCCAGGCCTGCTCCATAGCCTCTTCCCATCCCACTGACAATCACCCCTCCTTCGCTCTTTCCATTCCCCATCTCAATGCCTTGTTTTCTGATCTCAGTTCTCCTGCTTAGCCATCTCAGGTCACTCCAGCAGCTCTCATGCAATAGCCAACCAGCAATTTGCTCAACCAGACCCGGCATCTCCCTGCAGCTCATGGTCTCATCTGTCTCATAGACTCATTTTACTTTTCCCCAGTTTTTGATTTCTTTACCTGGAGTTTCATCCCTTCCCTATTCAAATCAGAGACTTTTCTCCACTAGGTTTCCCAGAAGGCAGAAGAGAGGTGGCCAGAAGTACAGGGCAGAGGAAAGCACTGAGAAATTCAGACTGCACATGACACATAACAGCAGGTTGCATCCATAGAAGGGAAAGCCCTCCCCATTTCCTTCAGCACTGCTCCTCCCTGGGAAAGCCCATATGCTGTCACGTCAGCCTCAGAAGCCAAGAAAGGGTTGGGCAGGTTAGTAGAGGTTGAAAAGTTTGTAGCTGTGAAGCTGTGATGAGTCTTCTTTCCACGTTTAACAAAACCATGTAATTTGTCCACATTGGTGGGAGAGAGCAGTGGTGTTTCACGGAGCTGGCAGAACACAGCCTCCCTGACACAAAAACTGATGTTCTGCTCAAGACCAAGCACTTGCCTGAAAGCCCATAAGTTCTATAACTTTCATGCCCTGGGCCATATATGTACATCCTCCAGCCCAAGAAACCTAGTGGAGAGCCCACATTTTCAAAAAGAACTAAATAAATGTGCCCAACTCTAGCAGAGACAATCACTTTCTATGGAAAAATTCTTGCTCCAATGGTGAAACCTTGACAAAGTTATAAAAAGTGAAAACAGGGTCTTATAAGGGGAAGTATCAAAAACCTTACTAGGAGCTGTTCCTGGCCACACCTACAATTAAGGGCATTTTATGCTTTTTTCATATATCTCGCCTTTTTTATCCTCGTGGTATTCCCAGCCTCTGTCAGTTTGCAACTGACTCTCTTTATTACACCCACATTGTCTTGTTTTGGTGAAAAAAAAAAAAAAAAAAAAGGGGACTTAATAGGGAAAAAAACAAACAAATAGGGCTGTTTAGGTCCACCCTCAGAGCTATGCTAGGCCAGAGCAGATGTAGCACAGAATCACAGGGTAGGGCCAAGGTTCTTTGGGAGGAGTTTGACTCGGGGCTGAATCAGCAGTATCTCCTCATTCTGCTTGCCTGCACCCTGAGTATTCCCTGAGCACCAAGGCACCTGGGTGCCTGGAGGGTGCTGGAAGCACCTAGCCCAGCAGTCTGGGCAAGATGAAGGGTCACAGGGGAGGCCCATTATCTGCTTTACTAGGTCTTGTGGATTCCTCTTCACTTCAAAAGCAGCACATCTCCCTCAAAAATACTCCAAACCATGTGGGGTGGCTTGGGGTTTGTTTGTTTGGGTTTGTTTTTGTTGTTGTTGTTGAGTTGGGTTTTTTTGTTTGGGTTTGCTTGGGTTTTTTTGTTTTGGTTTTTTTGGTGGGGTTTTTTTGAGAAAAGGAGCTGAACTGGTCCTTCTCTGCATTTGGGCTTTTGGCCCACGGTCAGATCCTGTGGCAAAGCCATCAGCTGGAACTGACCTATCCCATCTTCCTGCAGGTGTGGGATCAGACTGCTCTGCACCCTTCTCCCTTTCTGTGAGGCACTGGGGATGGATTTTGACAGTAGAGTGAGCTTCTCAAAGCCTCCAGTGAGATGATGTGCAGCCCAAGGAGAAGAGAAAAAACTTTGGGCCTCAGAGACACAGACCTCTTTCTGTCTCTCTTAGGAACAGCAGGAGAAAAGCAATGGAGAACCAAAAAGCCACATTCGTCCCTTTAGGGAGATTTGCAGGTCAGACCAAATGAAATATAGGACAGGTCAGGTGGGAGGCAATGCAGCTGTGAAATGACTTGTGTTTGGGAGGCTGTTTGGAGAAGATGCTGGATACAGCAGATCAGAAGAGGTCCCTCACTCTTCTTAAAAAAAGGCCAAAGTGTTTATCATGGGAACTACAATCTGGTTAGCCTAATTTAGACCCTGGAGTGGGTCCTCTTGAAACACATTTCTGGGCACATGAAGGAGAAGATGGTGACTGGCAACTATCAGTGTAAATTTACCAAGGGTAAATCATGCCTGAACAACCTGATCACCTTCTTTGATAAAATTATTGGATTTATGGGTGAGGGGAGAGCAGTGGAAGTTATGTCCAACTCAGCCAGGCTTTCAACGCTGTCTCCCATAACATCCTGAGATCCAAGTAAAGGTGGTGTTTTCTCATTAGGTGGACAGGCAGATGGGCAAAAAAATGTTTGGTTCAAGTGCAGGGAGTAGTTAATTGTTAATGGGCTGTACTCTTCCTGGAGACTGGTACGAAGTGGGGTAGCTCAGGGGACTGTCCTGTTTAACATGGTTACTGAAGACCTGGAGAAGGTGATGGGGTGCATTTCCACCAAGCTTTCAGGTGACACCTGGTCCAAGAGGAAATAAGTCAACATGCCTGAGGGTAGGGCTGTCATCAGAGGGACATAAGCAGGCGGGAGGGATGGCCTGCAGGAACACAGGTTCAGCAGGGACAAATGCACAGCCGTGTGCCTGGGAAGGAACAGGCCCTGGCCAAGATATGGCTGGGGACCTGACAGATGCAGAACAGCTGTGTGGGAAAGAACCTGTAAGCCTTGGTGAAATACAGAGCCAAAATCTTCACAGTGGTGTGTGGTGGG
>VYZS01070822.1:0-11059 GCA_013400695.1 Neodrepanis coruscans | reverse complement strand
CTCAGCAAGGCTCTCCACATCCAACAGTGATTATCTGAAAAAAATATGGCGCAAATGACTCAGGTGGTTAAGCAAATCGAAGAAACCAAACCATTAATAACTTAGTAACTCATGTAAAACTGCAAAGTTTTACAAACACAGGGCTGTAATTGAGGGCAACAAGGCACCATATAAAGTCAGGAGGACTGTTAAGAGAGACTAATGTTGGCTGTATCTGTAGTATCAAAACTATGTTGGAGTCTTTCCAGACTCAGGAAAAGACATAGGTCTTGTTCTACAGAATGTACTGTGCACAGACGAGCTGGCCAGCCTTTACACCTATTCTAGATATATTCAGAGGAGGTTAAACTGTAGTATGATAAAACCAATGTAACTTTGTCTTATGACTGGCTGTATGCAACCCATTGCAGACAAGACAGATAATATTTGCAAACAGGGAGAAATTTGTAGAAGAGTCAGTAAAGTTAGTCCTGACAGGCCGCACAGTCATCATCTCTAAGAATGTGATTCTTCTCCCATGCTCCTCTACTGTTCTGTCTAAAGAAGACAGTGGGCCTTTTTTTTTGTTTGTTTTGTTTTTGTTTTTTTCTTACCTAGGATGTTCCTCAGTGTGTAAACTGTTCTTTCAATGAAACTGCTGATGTGAAAAGCACTTTTTTCTCTGTGGAAGGCCTTCCATTCTGAATTCAGTATTTCTTTTCTCTTATGTATCTATAAGCAGTTTGCTTATGAAGGCCAGGTAGACCTTGGCACCTTGTGATGCAGGTACAGGTGACTGAGATGAAACTCCTTCAGCATTAAACATTAGGAGTTGCCAAAAGGCAACTCCGTTTTGGAACCTAAGCCCTCCATATCCCAGTTTAACTAGGCTGACTATTCTTCCAGAGGCACTGCAAGTCATGATTTCTTACATTTACATGAAGCCTTTATATTTAGGGCAGGGATTAAAAAAAAAAAAAAAGGTCAAATGCCTGCTCAAGGTTCAGAGGTAACAAGTGGTAACAAATACAAATGGCCAGGAAATGCTGCTACCAAAAATGGGTGTGGAAGCATCTGGCTGGTCTGTGGCAGAACTATAAACAAGGCTTGGAGATGTCAGTAGCTAAAGGGAGTGAGGGCATTTAAGGTATAACATACTACATCTCTCCAGTTTTACTGATGGATTGACATCTGAAGTATGCACACATTTGTAGCAACAACATGAATAACAGTAAATGATAAATAAAAAAGATTATAAAAAAGATACACAAGCAGGTATTTTCTTTTCCATCCTGCATATTTTCAGCATCTTTTTGAAGAGATTCTGGTCTAGAGCTCCTGAGTACTTCTGCTATTTAAAAAGGAAAGTTCTCTGCTAGAGTAGAGTTTGTGAACCTTCAGGTGAATTTACAAAATAAAATAAAATAAAATAAAATAAATAAAATAAAATAAAATAAAGTAAAAGTTAAAATAAAAATAATCTTTGGCAGATGATTTTAATAGCAATAATATTTGGCATTAATATAACATCATTTAAATGAAAAACATATGATGAGTATCATCACTAAAATTTTGGGGTTTTTGCCACTTAATCTTCTAAATGTTTAAGTGTGTCCATATTCTTATACACATGAGGACTGTGTTTGATTTTAATAGGCCTATTTATATAGACAGTTAAATGAATAAAGTTTCTGCAAAATTGTTAAAGAAAGGTGTTTTCGTCTTTCCAAAACCTGAAATCTCACAGAAGTGTCTGTAAAGGCAGTTTTTCTATTCCATACATGCATGGAAATCAGGTACCTAATCCCAAATGTTGACAGCAAAAGAGTTCTCTCACATGGGAAAGTACCTATCACCTTGGATGGCAGATTATTAAACTCACTTACTAAGAAGATGAGTCTCAATGTTGAGATGGGGCCTGAAGTAGGGCAAGAGAAAGTTTCTTGCTAGGAGAAGGGCTTGGTGAGATGGTTCCAGTGAAGGCACAGGATTCTGAAATTTGGAAATTGAGAAAATCTTGTAGATTGCAGTATCTTGAATGGAAAGTACAGCCCCAGGAAGAGAGAGTTGAATTTGAGCTTTAGAATGTAGAGAGGGAAAATGCTAGTTATAAAGATTCCTATGAGCTCCTTATTGATGAAAACTGGGACAAGCTTGCAGATGACACAGCCTGCTGGTTAAGAAAGAGAAGATGTTGCTAAGGCCATGGTGTTCAAAGTGATTTCTTCTTCTCCTCCTTCTTAAAAAATATAATGTGTGAAATATAATGTGTAGTTGCTTATGAAGGGAAAATCTTGCAATAATTAAAAAAAATGTATCCTGAGTGGCCAGCTGTGTCTCTGACCTAATCATAATGAAGAAGACTGGTTTGATTTCTCAGTATGTTACCTTTGAAGGATATTAAGGCCTTGGGATTACTTCTTGGGAGGTGTGAATGGCTAGAGATAAAATTGTATGTTTCCATAGACCAATACAGAGAACAAGTTTCTCCACGTATGATTATCTTGTAAATAAAATCTTTGCCTTCTTTTTATGTTTCTGAATCGCTTTTCCCCTGGAATAGCCTTGCTTTTGTGATCTACCTCACCAATAGCTCAAAAAGCTGATAAATTTTGTAGTCATGCATCATCTAAGAAAGTTGAGTTGGTGATCTATAGTGTAATTTAGATGTGGACGTCTCTCAAGGACAATGGCTTTAAGCTGCAAACTCAGTAGAATTATGATGTAGGACCTTGCAAATGCAGGTGATAGTTGCTTTTGTGGTCAGGACTTGTTGTTAATGAAAGCAAGGCTGCCTATTTCTTGGGTGAAAAATAGTATGAGGGTGTGTTTTTTTTTTTTTTACTTACTGCCATATTATTGGATTGAGTTATCTTCACCGGTATGACCAAGGCTTGTCCTTAATGAGCATGTCTAGGTATGGTATATGAAAGGAGCAATGTTGAATAACAAAAGGATGGAGAAATTGGAAGAGGAAGAGGCCTGCAGCATGTATAGATTTGGATGAATGACCATATGACTGCTTTGAGCAGAGCATTTGGACTAGGTGACCTCCAGAGGCCCTTTCTAACTTCACTGCTTCTGTAATTTCTGGCGATTGGTCAAATGAGAATAGTGATTACCTGTGAAGAGCCTAAGTATGGAAGGAAACGCAGCTGTGTTGAAGGGAAGTTGAGGGGAAGAAGTTAGAAAGAAATGTATAGTGAGGCTTTTCTCTGCCCAAATTTAACTTATAGTAATAGTAATAGTAACAATAACAACAACCAACAATAATAACAACATTAACAAATAAATAATTATTAATAATGATAATAGGAGATTATAGCTTTGGGTTTTCTTCTGATGTTTGGAAGAAAGCAACTGCTGTATATGAACTTGAATATGTGTATTTCTAGAAATGAAAATCATTACCGGTAGTTGCTTCTTCTGTCACTGATTCTTGCCATGCGTGAGTAGGTACCCTGAAGAACCTACACTTATTATTGATTAGTTTAATTTTGGACAGTTTGCCAGGCTCTCTTTTCTGGGCAACATCTCATCATCAGGGAAAAGATAGTGTCTGAACTTTGGCAAATACATATTCTGCCATTCTGCTTGACACTTCATGTCTATTTTTCAGATGAGTATATAGGCTAAAGGAACAGCTCTGTGAATTTTGTTAAGTGACCTTTTTAGAGTAAAAAGCATTCCATATTTGTCCTGATGAATATTTCTAAAGCCTGTCATTGTGCAATCCGAGCACAATTTGTGGATCTGTTCCTTCTGAAGAGGTTAGTCCTAAGGAGTTATGATGGACATCTCTCACCTCCCACCCAAGTCCCTCCTCTGCTTCTTTTACCATTGAAGAAAAACTCCTGATGCATTGCAGCCTACTGTGAGATGTGGATAAAAACTGTATGAATTTTTCCAACTTGAGTATCTAATGAATCAGTGTCTCAATAAAGAACAGATTACTTAACCTGTGAGACAGGAAGGTGGGGAACAAGTCAATAAAAAAGACCATTTTCACAGTCTACTCAGATCTGTGTTGATTGAGGTCGCCTAGTTCCGAAAGGGGCCAAGAGACCAGCTGCAACTTCATTGTCTTGCAACAATTCAGCTCCTGCAATAGTCTTTTTACTGTAACACAGTGCTATGAAGTGGTCTATTAGAATGAATTAGACCCTTCAGAGTGACTTCTGGTCTACAGCTACTGTGAGGGGCAAAGTCCCTGTCACTGCGTTTCTTTCTTTGGTAAGCAGAGGTGAGTGTTTTATTTTATGTGGTAAATAGTTCATGTAAATTTTTAGTGAATACATTTTTGAAGGGTGCAGCTGGTTATAGACAAACCTTCCCAAAGAGAACAAGGTCACTTTACAGTTACATTGCTTTAATGGGTCAGAAGTTGGCTTCAGATAGGTCAGGAACTTTTTCCTTGTTAGTGCTTGCAAAGATAAACAAGCACTGGAAGCATCTTTATGAACAGCAAAGATAACATTTTATACAACCATCCTAAGATAAAGAAGGCTATGTAAATAGAAAGATACTGGTCTCTGACCAGTCCCTGTGCCAGTACTTGTAGGTATTTGTAAGGACATTTCTAACCAAGATGACTAATAAGGGAAACAGGTAGGAAATTTTCCCCTGNGACGTCTCTCAAGGACAATGGCTTTAAGCTGCAAACTCAGTAGAATTATGATGTAGGACCTTGCAAATGCAGGTGATAGTTGCTTTTGTGGTCAGGACTTGTTGTTAATGAAAGCAAGGCTGCCTATTTCTTGGGTGAAAAATAGTATGAGGGTGTGTTTTTTTTTTTTTTACTTACTGCCATATTATTGGATTGAGTTATCTTCACCGGTATGACCAAGGCTTGTCCTTAATGAGCATGTCTAGGTATGGTATATGAAAGGAGCAATGTTGAATAACAAAAGGATGGAGAAATTGGAAGAGGAAGAGGCCTGCAGCATGTATAGATTTGGATGAATGACCATATGACTGCTTTGAGCAGAGCATTTGGACTAGGTGACCTCCAGAGGCCCTTTCTAACTTCACTGCTTCTGTAATTTCTGGCGATTGGTCAAATGAGAATAGTGATTACCTGTGAAGAGCCTAAGTATGGAAGGAAACGCAGCTGTGTTGAAGGGAAGTTGAGGGGAAGAAGTTAGAAAGAAATGTATAGTGAGGCTTTTCTCTGCCCAAATTTAACTTATAGTAATAGTAATAGTAACAATAACAACAACCAACAATAATAACAACATTAACAAATAAATAATTATTAATAATGATAATAGGAGATTATAGCTTTGGGTTTTCTTCTGATGTTTGGAAGAAAGCAACTGCTGTATATGAACTTGAATATGTGTATTTCTAGAAATGAAAATCATTACCGGTAGTTGCTTCTTCTGTCACTGATTCTTGCCATGCGTGAGTAGGTACCCTGAAGAACCTACACTTATTATTGATTAGTTTAATTTTGGACAGTTTGCCAGGCTCTCTTTTCTGGGCAACATCTCATCATCAGGGAAAAGATAGTGTCTGAACTTTGGCAAATACATATTCTGCCATTCTGCTTGACACTTCATGTCTATTTTTCAGATGAGTATATAGGCTAAAGGAACAGCTCTGTGAATTTTGTTAAGTGACCTTTTTAGAGTAAAAAGCATTCCATATTTGTCCTGATGAATATTTCTAAAGCCTGTCATTGTGCAATCCGAGCACAATTTGTGGATCTGTTCCTTCTGAAGAGGTTAGTCCTAAGGAGTTATGATGGACATCTCTCACCTCCCACCCAAGTCCCTCCTCTGCTTCTTTTACCATTGAAGAAAAACTCCTGATGCATTGCAGCCTACTGTGAGATGTGGATAAAAACTGTATGAATTTTTCCAACTTGAGTATCTAATGAATCAGTGTCTCAATAAAGAACAGATTACTTAACCTGTGAGACAGGAAGGTGGGGAACAAGTCAATAAAAAAGACCATTTTCACAGTCTACTCAGATCTGTGTTGATTGAGGTCGCCTAGTTCCGAAAGGGGCCAAGAGACCAGCTGCAACTTCATTGTCTTGCAACAATTCAGCTCCTGCAATAGTCTTTTTACTGTAACACAGTGCTATGAAGTGGTCTATTAGAATGAATTAGACCCTTCAGAGTGACTTCTGGTCTACAGCTACTGTGAGGGGCAAAGTCCCTGTCACTGCGTTTCTTTCTTTGGTAAGCAGAGGTGAGTGTTTTATTTTATGTGGTAAATAGTTCATGTAAATTTTTAGTGAATACATTTTTGAAGGGTGCAGCTGGTTATAGACAAACCTTCCCAAAGAGAACAAGGTCACTTTACAGTTACATTGCTTTAATGGGTCAGAAGTTGGCTTCAGATAGGTCAGGAACTTTTTCCTTGTTAGTGCTTGCAAAGATAAACAAGCACTGGAAGCATCTTTATGAACAGCAAAGATAACATTTTATACAACCATCCTAAGATAAAGAAGGCTATGTAAATAGAAAGATACTGGTCTCTGACCAGTCCCTGTGCCAGTACTTGTAGGTATTTGTAAGGACATTTCTAACCAAGATGACTAATAAGGGAAACAGGTAGGAAATTTTCCCCTGGGTGTACCAATGCATGGTCCATTTGAGTCCATGCTACATATTTTTCAGAGGACACAAGGGTGTTTTGCTGGCTCAGGAGAAATTATTCCTTTATGTATATTGCAGAGAGATATATAGGTGAAATAGGGTAAAAGAGAAAAGGGATGTTTACAAAGCTACAAGAGATAAAATACAAAGGGGAGAATAATTCCCTTTTCCTCCTCAGTATTGTAATGGAAAGACAGATGATAAATAGCTCCACCTGAAGAATGTAGGACTTCAAATACATGATCACAATAAGGGCTCAGGAAAAAGATACGGATGCAAGCTTGAAAATATCCAGGAAAAGCAGCAGGATTTTCTTCCTTCTTTTATTTCTTTTTATGAGCTTATAAATGCATAATAAATGTGTCCTCTAACAAAATCTCACACAAAGTCTAAATAACTGACTTTTCTTTGAAGATAATCTAGCTACATTTCATGAAAGCCAGTATATTTTGATGCTAGTACCCTTACCAATAACTTCAAGCTAAAAAATATAACTTTACCTCTTTTATCAAGATTTGTTTATGTACTTGCATTAGAGATTTAGTAGGTGATTTTTTTGCCCATGTTGGTATTGAACCACTGCTACAGTTTAGTAAGGAACACTATGTTGTAAGTCATGCTGTGTTTCACACATAGAGTCCTAGAATGGCTTGTGTTGGAAGGGACATTAAAGATCATCTAATTCCAACTTCCCTGTCATGGGCAGAGACATATTCCACTAGACCAAGCTGGTCAGAGCCCCATCCAAACTGACCTTAAACGTTGTCAGGGATGGGATATCTACAACTTCTCTGGGCAACTTACTGCCAAACCTACCTATTCAGTTTGAAGACAGTCTACCTTATCCTATCGTTACATGCTCTTTTAAATGGTTTCTCCATATTTCTTTCAGGCTGCTTACAGGTATTGGAAGACCACACTTAGGTAATTTCATAGACTTCCTTTTTCCAGGTTGAACAATCCCAACCCTCTCAGCTTTTTCTCACTGGAGAGGTTTTTCATCCCTCTAATCATCTTGGTGGCCCTCCTCTGGACTTGCTCCAACAGATCAGTGTCCTTCCTGTGCTAGGGATCCCAGAGCTGGATGAAGCACTCCAGCTGGGGTCTCATGAAAGGAGAGTAGAGGGACAGAATCACCTCCCTAGACCTGCTGGCCACACTGTTTTTGAGGCAGCCCAGGATATAGTTGATTTTGTGTGCTGCAAGCACACATTGGTGGGGCATGTCCAGCCTGTCATCCACTAGCACCCGTAAGTTCATTTTGGCAGGGCTACTCTTGATTTTTTTCAGCCATCAGCATGTATTGATACCAGGGATTGCCCTGAGCCAGGTGGGCCACCTTGCACTTGGCCTTATTAAGCCTCATGAAATTCTCATGGGTCCAGTTCTCGAGCCTATCCAGGTCCTCTGGATGGCATCTCATTCTTCAGCACCACTTCAACAGCACCACTCAACTTAGCATCATCTGCAGATTTGCTGAGGGTGCACATGATCCCTTTATCTATGTCACTGATGAACATACTAAATAACACTACTCCCAGTACAGAACCCTAAAGGACACACTTCTCATCCATGTCTGTCAGAACTCTGAGCCATTGACCTCTACACCCTGGATATGACCATCCAGCCAATTCCTTAGTCATCCAACAGTCCACCCAGCAAATCCATCTCGCTCCAAACTAGAGAGAAGAATATTGTGGGGGACCTCTTCAAAGGTTTTAGAGGATTCCAGATAGAAGACAGGTATTGCCCTCCCCTTGTTCACTGATAAAAATCACTCATTGTAGAAGGCCACTTGCCCTTGGTGAAGCCATGCTGGCTGTCTCAAATTACCTCTCTGTCCTCAATGTGCCTTAACATAGCTTCTAAGAGGATGTGTTTCATGATCTTTCCGTACACAGAGTTGAGACTGACAGCTCGGTCAGTCCTTCCTACTTTTTTAAAGATAAGTACAAAGTTTCTATTTTTCCACTCACCTGGGTCTTCCCCTGACTTCCTTGACTTTTTGAATATCATGGAGATTGGCTTGGTGACTAAATCAGCCAATTCCCTCAGGATTCTGAGATGCATCTCATCCGGTCCCATAGACATACCTATACTTGGGTTCCTCAGGTGGTCATGAACCCTATCTTTGAGGAGGTAGGGACATTGTTCCTGCAGTTCACATCCTGCTGTCCATCTACTTAAGAAGTGTGGGAAGAGAGGTTGCCATTATAGACTGAGTTATAAAAATTGTTTAGTACCTCAGCCTTCTCCTCATCTGTTGTTGTCAGTTTTCCAGCATTGTTTATCAGAGGAGATACACTTTCTCTAATCTTCCTTTTCTGGCTGACGTAAGTGTAGAAGTCCATTTCATTATTCTTTCCATCCTTTGCCAGGTTCAGATCCAGCTTCATCTTGACCTTCCCCACCCCACCCCTGCACAGCCAAATTTCATCTCTATACTATTCCCAGGTTATGTGTCCTTGTTTCCAATGCTTGTGCATTTTCTTCTTTCTCTTTATTTTGACCAGGATGTCCCTACTGAGCCATGTTGGTCTCTTGCCTTTCTTGCCCAGCTTCTTGCTCCTGGGGATTGCTAGCTCTTGCCCTTCATGGATGCCCTTCCTTAAAGATCTGCCAGCTCTTGTGCTAGTTTAGAATGGTAGACAAAACTTAATTACCCACCAAAATCTGGACGAGAATTCGTTAGAGAATTAAATGTGACAGAATTTATTAAAATTTAAAACAGGAAGGGAAGAGGGAGGGGGGGGAACATAAGAGTGCCCATTCCCTTCCCCTCATGGGGAGAGGGAAAAGAACAGAAAACTTAAACAAGGACAAGAAAAACAGTCCCAGCAATCCTTCCCTCCTGCTGCTCCCCTTTTCTCTGAGAAAAAAAAAAGGAATATTAAAATAAACCAAATGTGTCTAGGTAGCAGTCCTGTCCTCCCAGCTGGCCATCTCCTCCTCCCCACAGGCTGTCTCAAACCAAAGGAAAAAAACCCAAAACTCTCCCCCGCTTTCAAAACACCGCGCTGTCATTCCCCCTCCCTGCTGCCGTCCAATCAAAAGCTGTTCCACTCCTCCTCTGCTGGCCACGTCATCAAAATATCCACGTCCATGTCCTGCCACGTGCATTTCTGGTGGGGCGGTAGAGGGCCATTCCCACGGGCTCCCATCTCAATCCCACAGGCTCCCATCTCAAACCCAATGGCACCGGTCTTCCTCATCCCTCCGGCTCTGGGCTTGTGTCTCCCGCGGGTGGGGTGGGGGGCTCTTGCTCCCGAACAGCTCCAGGGTAGAGCTGAACCGATGTCCATGCCCCGCCCCCCCTCCACTCTCAGCACCCAGTCCTGCCGCCCAGCACTCTGTGAGTGCTTTGAGGTCCCCCACAGCTCCGAGGAGCAAAACAAGGGAAAAAAACCCAGAAAACAGTTGAAAGGAAAAAAAAACCAAAACAAAAGATTCAACACCTCACCTCCCATTCTGGGTTTTGGAACCATAACAGCTCTATTCTGCTCTCCTGTCCCTGAGGGCAGTCTCATAGGAATACTATTCACTCTCTTCTTGAAGAGCTGGAATTTTCCTAAAAATTCAGCATCTTGACTTTATTTTACTCCTTACCTGGCCCAAACACCTCAGTATTGCAAATTCCAGCTGTGCATAATTTTAGCCCAGGCCATCTCCAATCTTGATGTCCTTATTTAGCTTGTTTACCTTGGTGATTGTCAGATCCAGTATCACATCAACTCTGATAGGGCTACCTATTGTCTAGCTCAAGAACTTATCCTTCATGCATCCCAGGACTCTCCTGGATTGCACTGTGCTACTTTCCCTGAAGATTTCATGGTGATTGAAGACCATCAGCAGGACAAAAGTCTGCAAGTATGGTATCTCCTGTAGCTGGACTAAGAAGCCTTCATCAGTAGGCTATCCTTGATCAGGCTACCTGTAGTAGACACCAACTACAAGTTTCTCTTTTTTGCTTCAGCCTCTGATTCTCACTCACAGGATATAGATCTGCTCATGGCTCTTTTTCAGTCAATCCACCTCTTAATATAGAGGGCAATGCTTCTACATCTTTTTCCATCCATATCTCTCTTGAACAGCCTGTATCCATTGGTAGTCACACTCCAGTCATGGGATTCATCCCACTATGTCTCAGTCATGGCAAGAAGATGACAACTTTCTAGCAGGAAGTGGCTTACAATGTCTCCTGTTTGTTGCCTATGCTGCACAGTTTGGTGTAAAGGTACCTTAACTAGGCTGTTGGTCAGGTCACCTTTCTATAGAAACACCCCTTAATTCCTTCAAGATATTCCCTTGGAGATTCGCTGTTGACTTCTGTTACCTCAGGAGTCCCTGTCTCATCTCCATAAGACTGCAGGTAAGTTCCAGTGTCACCAGCACATTTAAGAGTCACTGGCACAGGGCCCTCACTAGCACCTTGTCCCTCTAACCTTTGTGTATCATCCCACAGCTTGCCAGGG